>JAOWBB010006464.1:0-136328 GCA_028565995.1 Ricinus marginatus | reverse complement strand
AAAAATAAAGACAATTTTGAGAATTAAATTATTTTTTACAGTCTGTAATTTTGTGTTTTCAGATATGACAAAATCTTTCAAAATTTAAAAAGCAAATTTTTTTTTTTTATTTGTAAAAATGTATTTTAAACACTTCACTAGAAATTTTGCACTGACATTTCGGCACGCAACTATAATGGACACATTTTTTTATCCTAATAACCAATTAATTAATCTCGTGAACTGATAATTTCAATTCGAAGTCTCATTTTCATATTAGATTCACTATTGAAAAACTGATACAATTCAGTTTTAGTATTTTTCATAAAACTAAAAGTGTACTAATTATTTTTTTTTTAATTTTTTTTGTTGTGCAGAAATCTATGGAAGTAAAAATGGAAGAAAAAAGACCTGGAAGACTAGGAGGTTCCAAAGTTTCTCAAATTGCAAACATATTTCAAAGTATGGCACCGGGGAAAGAAGAAAATGTTCTCATTGTCGGAGGAAGCCGTACACCGGAAAGTCCGAAACTTGCTAGAAAGGATGATTCTTTTCGAGACCTGGCGAAAGAGCCCGTGACTGTAACTGTGGTTCGAACGGAAAGTCATGTGGCACGCTTCAATAACGCTCGTGCAATGTTCGAAAAACTTGGAGAAGAGAACCAGAAGGTTAGCCTGCGGTCTTCGAATGCCTTAAAAGGAACTGGGAATCAAGACCGTCGATCCAGATCGAGCTCGGCCAATTCTTCAGATGGTACCTCCAATTCGCCATCTCAGAGCAAGTTAATTTCTTCCAGATCTCCATCACCATCTTATTGCCCGGCAAATAAGTCAATGTTAAATGGTCATGATACCATTAATGACAGTTATATTGCAAACAGTAATAAAATAACCAATAAGGTAGAAACCGACAAACAAAATTTCCCTCCAAAGGAAAACAAGATAAAAGGCAATGAACGCCTTGGACTGGATGCAACAAAAAACAGTTTTACGGACACTTCAAATAAAGTGTTGGAAAAACCTTTAAAACCAGAAAAGCCTGAAAGAAAAATCAATAATTTAATAGAAAAGCAACGAAACTGGCCGAGCCATTTTTCAGGTAGAAGGACTTCAACAAAATCGAATAGTGAGCAAAAAGTTAATACAGTCGAAACAAAATGTGTGAAAGATGAAGTACTTAGTGCGAATTTAACGGAAACCAATCAAGGCATAGAGGCAAGACCGGCAAAGCTGCCATCGCCTCAGAGCCCAAAGTATAATGTGCCATATTTAGTATCTCCTTCTTCATCTGGTTCTATGGGCAGCTCACAAGAAGAAAAGCAAGAAAAAGAAATTCTGGAGAAAAATTTTATTTCAGGTAAGTGAAATGAGAAATATTCAGTTTTTATCATTGGAATAACAAAATTGAACAATAAACGTAAAGCAGCTTAACATTTTTCTTATCCCCTAATTATATTTACAATATCTAATCAATATATATTTAGTGTAATAAAAGCGGAAATCAGTTTATTCAAGAAAGGGCATAAATTGGAAAGATTATTGCTAATTACTGTAATAAAATATAAATTTGTAAAATTTGCTTATTAATTATTCCTAATATATCAGTCAAGTATATAATTCTGATTAATGTCATATATTCTAAATGTATATTATCAGATTTGATCAGATCAATCACATGTATTACAGGTCTTTTGATTTTATATTTATTTTAATGCGACTAATTTAGACATTTATCTGTTGTTCATGACATAATCATATTGACTTATATTAAAATATAATTCATTTCAGAAAACAGTATTATATACATGTTACTATATATGTATTAAAAAAGTTGACCTAAATTCTCAAAAATTAAAATTGTCTGGTTTGGTATGGCAGTTGTTAAATTAATACAGAAGTAACATTTTTTCTGTAGTATCATTTTGATATTATAATAAATCATATAGATGTTGCTCTAAATTATTAAAGTTGTTATTAAAAATGTTCTAAAATTAAATTTAAAAAATAGCATTTTCATAAAATAATGACAATTTAATTTCATAAAAAAAAGAGATGTTTTGTTGAATTTGCACAAATAAATAAAAGCATATTTTGAAGTTTACTATTCCTAAGTGATCTAATAGAAAAAACTATTTTAAGCATCATATAAACTCAATTTTTACACATATTTGACAGGCACCATCAAAATAACTTTATTTATTTATCATTTCAAATTTTGGCATTATATTAATGGATAAAATAAGAATTTTTTGTCGAAATATTTCATATAATTATTTTTTTGTAATTTAATTTATATTTTGGCTCAATAATATTATTTTCATCAAAAAATTATTGATTTACTGACAATAATCATAAGTTCTTAACATTATAATTGAAGACTAATTATTTTTTATTACAAATTTTATGGTAACTTTTTTCATATTAAAAGTTTTTTATACTTTATAATCTTTATCATTTTATTGATTTATTTTTCGCCAGTTTGTAGAGATTGAAGCAAAATTGGATGAATGAAAATAATTTTGGTAAATGGAATTTCGCAATTTTTTTTATAAATGCGAACTCATTGCTGGATAAAATTGTTTTATTTTGGAACAGTTTATCTAAGATATAAGAATTTAATACAATTTACACAAAATGCAACTATAATTACTGCTTATATTCATATTCTTATCAAAAGAAGAAAGAAATATAGCAAAGTGCAAATATACTTTATATATTAAAAACAAAATTTTTATATTGAAATAAAAATGGATAAAATAAATCGTTATAATTATTTAATATCTTTATTATCAATGAAAATAAATTTAATTTTATTTCCTTTCATATACTATTTCACGATTTTCAACTCTTATTTTATTATTATACGATTCAATTTTATGTCACTTAAGTAACATATAGTAGATAAAATGCAATTGCTTTGGCATTTGTTTCCTTGTCCTTTATGGAGTATGAAAAATAAAAATTTTCATATACCTTAAATCGTTTATACAATTGAAATTTCGAGTTTTATTAACTTTTAAATTTTTTAATATATTTTTGATTTTCTTTAATTCAAAAATTTTAAACGATGACTTATATAGATAAAGTCAGAAGCAATAAATGGGTAATATAGTAAGATGATGGTATATTAGCGAAATAATGTATAAGAAAAAAATTATTTTTTTCTGGCACAAATTCAAGTCTTAGAAATTACATGATGAGAATTCTTCATATTTCTCTTATATAGAGAAATCTATAATTTAAAAAAAATTAATTATGTAATAAAAAATGTTTATACATTCTTGCTTACATACATATATATTTCTTCTATAAGTAAACATTTTTACATTTATTAGTATTTGTTCCTTAGATATTGCAAGTTAAATATCCACAGTAATTAATTAATATTCATATTCATATATAAGAAAAAAATTGTAGAATTCATTTATAGAATTATGTAACTTTTGTGCATATATTAAATATTGAATGATTTTGAAAATCCTTTAAAGTTTAGACCTTCGTAAGGATAGCATTTAACTTTTATAAAAACATTGATTTTCATTAAAACAACATAGTAGCAATTTTTTAAAATAATCTAATAAAACATTTTTAATTAAATATTTTTTAGACTTTTTAATTCAAGATTTATTAATTAATAAAATAAAAAGCATATGTATAATTATTTTCAAGTATAAGAAAACATCTGAATTGAAAAATGTGTTTTCCAGACATTCTTATTCTAAAATAAATTTTTTTTGTCAGTTCAGTGAAGTTCAAAAATTTTATGTAATGTAGAAGAAAAAAAACTTTGAATTCTTTAGTTTCGTAACTTTTTTATTATTAATCAGAATTATATTTTTATTTTTTTCATGCTCTTTAATCTCTTGTTATATGAAAAATGTAATAGGTACAACAAAAATTTAATAAATAAAAATTATAAAAAAAAAGGGCTTAAGATTATAAAAAGTTTACTTAATATGTATTTCTAAGATATGAAATAAGTTATTTAAAGCTACTAAATTAATTTTTTATAAAATATTAAATGTCTGATTATCTACCAAATTTATTTTGCTAGTATTATATTATTATGTACATCTTACTGTTGATAGTTCTTTATTGTACGATGTTATTAATTTTAAAAATTTATTTCTACTATACTTGCGCACTGGCGTCTATTGCCTTGTATTCTGTTAAATCTATTTGAAAATAGAGACAGTTGCGAAATCGAGTTTTCTAATTAAAAAAACTTTAAATTTTATTAGTCATGCAGTTTGATTACTTTAGGGAAAAATGTTTTTGTATTGTTCTTTTTAGTGCGTAATTCATGTAATTGATCGCCAAATTTAAAGCTCACGCTTTCTTACGAATTAAGTTATTTTTTCTTTTTTTAGAGAGGACCGAGCCTTCTATAAAGGATGGTGGTAATCAAATAAATGAAATAAAAGATGGTAATGAAGAGGTGGAACAGGGTTTGGAAAGGGGAAGCAAGAAAAACATGGTGTCATCCGTTCATGTTACTCTAAAGACCCCAAAGCCAGTTACTTCTATGCTTGATTCTTCTTATCCTCACTCACAGCTATTCATTAATTGCCAAGAAGAACATGAAAAAACAGATTTCGATGACGTTAATAGTTCATTGTTGCAGAAAGTTGAAGAATCGGAACCAATAACATCATTAGAAGACAAGTCAAATATGAGCGAAGTATCAGCAATGACCCCTGATGAAGCCGATAAATTATTAAGTTCAAGGTGTGTATGCTAAATAAATGTAAATCTTATTAATTGATTTATGTAAAGCATAAATCAATTAATTAAGCACCCCATAAAAAAATTGTGTAATTGAAAAATTAAAATGTAATATATAGTAAATGTACAAACACTTCGCTTTTATACAGCGAAGTAATAATTAAGATATAATTACTTATTTAGTTGCTTGAAATTAAATATTTTCCAATAATTTTAAAAGCATTAACAATTAAAAAATAAAGGAAGTAAATAAATTCCTTTTATTAGTATTAATTTCCATGTCCTTTGTTGGTCACTGGTTTAAAATTTAAATATTTGCAAACGAAACGTTTTTCACCAGTGAAATTGACCTAGAAAGATCACTTCGATTCTCTTCATTTTTCTAGTATCCTTGAGTATATAGTATATTCATAATTAACATGATAATATTACTATTCTATTTGGTAATAACGTTTTACATTTAATTTTAGAACTCAGGAGTTCTGCTTCCGCTTTATCTTTTGCTCTGATGAATATAATTTGCATACTTTTGTAGTGATCAATGTAACGGTTTCCATATTACCAGAATATATTAAAGTTTCCCAAAAATCTTAATTACTAATTTAAACCATAAGTAATCGCAAATTTTTTTCACATGAATATTCAAAAATGATTTATTTTATATTAAAGATATAAATTTCACCATAAAATAAAGTTGAATTGAATTACAGATTTAAAACATCGCATCTGACCTGATGATAGTAAAGATATACCATTCATCCAATTAGTTAAAAAATGACAGAGAATTTTTGCTAAATTTTACAAATATGCACAAAAGGAATTGCATAGCTTTAATACATTAATTTTTATATTTTTTAAATAAAATATAATTTAAAATATTAAATAATTTTTAAATTATATTTTTAGAGCTCATAAAACCATGAGAAAATTTCTATTCTAAAAATCTTCTCCTATTAGCGATTTACGATTTTAAAAAAAGTTAAACCTGCTATATAAGTTTACATTCACCTGTAATAATAATAATAATAATAATAATAATAATAATAACTGATTAATGTAAATTTAGAATAATTAAATTTAAACTAATTATAGAATGAAATATAATAAGTGAAATAAATCTATAAATGTATAATTAAAATTAGGTATCACTAGAGTATTATTTTAAAAAGAATAATATCTAAATATTTCTATATGTAATTTCATAATTAAAAAATTTATCAAGAACCAAGAAAATTATTTTTGTGATCGCCAGGTTTTTAGTAGATATTTTATAATAATTTAAAACTAATGTCACAATCACTAAAACAATGTCATGTAATTCTACTATAATATTATTTAATATGAAATAAACATTTAAATGAAAATATTTCCTATATAAATATCCATAAAAGGATTATTAATCCATATTAATCCTTGAAATTGCTGATTTTGTCCTTTTTCTTGTTTGATACAATTGGTTCAGATATCAAAAATAGCTTTATTATTAGTATCGCAGTGATTATGATTGAAAACGTATATCAGTGAAGATAACATTCTAAATGTTTTCTTCTGGAATTAGATAATATACAGTTTCTAGTTAATGATTTGTTTAAATATCATGAACGTATTGATTAGAGTGAATGTAGTTAACGATTAACATAAGGACATTATTGTTTTATGTACCGTTAGATTGATTATTTATAATTTTGACTCTTATAATATATATGGCATGCACATTATGATTAGGACACTGCAATTATGATGTATTTCAGGCCTTCCTAGTCTAGGAAATATATTTCTATATTTCTTTTATTGTTCATTCGAGAATAACTTGTTCAAATCATTTGTTAAATATAGTCGTTATATTTTTTCCTTAAATTTTTTATTTTAGGTTTAAATACATTGTGAATAATCAAAATTTGAGTTCGTGTTAAATAAAATAATATTGAAATAATAGTTGTAAATATGATCTGTTCAAATTCACAATTTTAGCATCAAGCACTAATGTATTTCCTTTTTTTCTTTTTTATCAAACAACCGTGCTCGATTAATCGTGTCCAGGATTATCGAAAAAAAGAGGTAAGGTGTTACTCTATATAGTAATAATTTAGTAAATTTAACTTAATTGTTTATAAAATTATTTTAATTTTTGAAAATTTTAAAATAAAAAGTTGAGCAGTCACAGTTTTTTAAAGATTTTTACTCTACTAAATTCTTTCACTTTGTCAAATTTTTAGGGAAGCATTGTTATCCGACGAAGAAGCTCAGGAGGTTGTTAGGCTTTTGTCACCGAACATTGAATCCGAGAATGAAATAGAAAGAAAATGTGAATGGGTATCTACAAATTCCCTTGAACTTGAACCACAGGAATCAGAACATCCCAAAATGGTGACTTCAATGGACGACTCTTTTATATCAACGAGACGAGGATCCCATTCAGAATCGGAAAGTGGAAATATGGGCAGTATGAGTAGTTTGGGTGAACAGGTGAGAAGTTATTTAAGTACTTACTATATAATTTTTCTTTCATCTAAATAAAAATATTAATAATTCCAAATTTAACCAATGCATAATATTTATTTTTAATGACATATATCGAATTTGGTATTAAAGTCAGTGATTGGGATTTATGGACTTTAATAATAACAAATTTTTGTAGGATATAACTCCGGTGATAGAGCAGTTGGCGGATGTAAAAGACGAAATCGATAATTGCCCAAGACCTCAGCCAGGAAAAGTAGTTCTTGTAGACAATGGTATTCATTATTACGAAGATGGACACTTTTGGATGGAAGTTTCTGGCCTTCCGGAGTCGGACGACGATGGAGATTATGCATATTCTATTCCAGTAAAAAAGGGCACGAAAGTTTCTTTTTCTACGAGCCCCATTAGGGTTTATAGTACCTTTTCCGTCACCGAATATGACAGAAGAAACGAAGACGTTGATCCGGTGTCAGCTTCTGCGGAATATGAATTAGAAAAAAGAGTGGAAAAAATGGATGTTTTTCCCGTAGAATTGATTAAAGGACCTGAAGGCTTAGGATTGTCTATTATTGGAATGGGTGTTGGCGCTGATGCAGGTTCAGAGACTATTTTTCTTACTGTTGATTTACAATTTTACTTAACAAAAATAAAATCATGAAAAAAAAGATAAACTTTATATCTTCATCAGTAATTTAATATTTTATTATTTTAAAGGATTGGAAAAATTAGGGATTTTTGTAAAAACCATAACAGAACATGGAGCTGCCGCGCTAGATGGCAGAATACAAGTCAGTGATCAAATAATAGAAGTTGATGGAAAAAGTTTAGTTGGGGTAACCCAAGCTTATGCAGCTTCAGTCTTGAGAAATACATCTGGTCTAGTACATTTTTTAATAGGTAGGGAGAAGGATACCGAAAATAGTGAAGTAGCGCAGCTGATAAAACAGTCGCTTCAAGTAAGAGACATTGACCAATTGGGATATAAAAAGTTTTGGTTATGAAAAAGGTTAAAATTTAAATGTAAAAAAATTTATATCTCTGCAGGCGGATAAAGAAAGAGAACAAAGACGTCAACTGGAGCAGAGTGGTCGTTCAGATGAAAGCTCAGCTGGATTTACTACATCTCCTACCAATTCTTCTTCTCCAGATGATATAAATACACATTTAGGAGTTCCTGAACCAGTATCATCTGCAGCCATGTCCAATTCAAATCACGAAGAATCTCTTAGAATATTATTACAAGAGGTGAAAATAGAAATATAAATTTTCTTGCAAAGCAGTATGTTATTGATCACTCGTTTATATTTTTATAATTAAAGTTTTTTATTTGCAATTTATAGTACTTTTATAAAAAAGAATTTTACTAATATGATATTAATAAGAAGAATATTACATGTTTTCAGCTCATGGAAATATCAGTCTCAACTTCGGACAAAGTAAAGTACGTAGATAAATTACGAGAATTAGGATTGCGATTAAGAGAATCAGAACAGCAATTACATTCTATAAAAAAAGAGATTCTCACGTATCAAGATATGTTAGAACAGTCTCAGAGTCAGTACATAGCTCTAGAGAAGAAATATTCCAAAGCGAAAAAGTTATTAAAAGAGTTTCAACAACGTGAAGCAGATTTACTTCATCAAGAAGAATTTTATATACAATTACTACAGGAAAAAGATACGGAATATAATGCTCTTGTTAAAACTTTAAAAGATAGGGTAAGCTTTTGACTATAAATTTTGTTGTTATCAAAAAAAGAATATTATTAAATTGTTTATAAATTAAAGGATTTCTAATTTTTATAAAAAGTTATAATGAGATTTAAATCTTGAACAAGTGACATAATTATGTATCAAATTCAGATTTGTTTTTAATTAATAAGTCAATTTAGAAATTTAGTCTCAATAATATTTAGATAATAATAAATGATTTAGAAATTAACTACTTTAAAAATTTATTTAAGGATTATAATTTTCTTATTATAAATTGATTTTAACAATTTTCTCTGAGCAATTCATATTTTTGTTACATTGAAGATAATTCAAGTCGAGCAAGAATTGTTATCTACGCAACATGCTGCTGGATTTCCTGTATCGCTGCCATATGATAGTTCATCTTTGAAACAACTTACCCCTCAGTCCAGCAGGAAAATAATTCCGATTTCAAAGCCTCTTACTCTTGATACCGAACTCTCGGATACAGAAATATCCGATATTTCTCCCGAAGATGGGGACAAGACTGCTACTGTTGAACGTAAAATGCCTATTAAAGAGGAATTAGATAGGGCCGTACCTCAACATGAATTACTTGATTCGAGTATAATAAAGGCTAAAGGAGAATTAGGTAGGCCGCGATTTTAATTTTGATTAACAATGAATATTTTTATTAAAAAATATATTGTATGCATATGCGCTTTTCCTATAGAAATGTGAAAGAATTTTTTTCTCGTTTATTCACGACGAAGCAAAATCAATTTAAAAAGCACATCTATTCCATTTAAACTGCATCTATTAAACATTCTGTTTATTAATACTTAAAATTTTATTTCACACTCTTTGGCAAATATAAACTGCACCTATGAAATGTCGGATTTTTTTTTTTTATATATTGTAAATAATTAGATGAAAGCACACCGCTTTTATTGCTTCAGAGGGATCTTGAGGTCAAAAATTTAGATTTTGGAATTGAATAATTATTCTTATTTAATAAACTTATTAATGTTTTTTTCTTAAATTTTTGACATTTCCTAAGATTTTCTTCAGTTTTTCAAACACTGGATGAATATAGTTAAATAGACTAGCGTCAGTGTGGATTATTCGAAGAATCAATTATTTTGGTGGAGACAATCTTTTTCAATTCAGCATATCTATTGGAACTTTATTATCTACTTCGAAAAATGTTTTGACTTTATACTAAGGAGTTTATACGGAATATGATTCTTTTACTCTCTTAAAAAATAAAATTTCTAATCTTTCAAACATATTATTAAGACGACGGAATATTATACAGTCAACATTAGAAAATTTTTTTCTATAAACAGTAGTTATTATTATGTAAATGAAATAATTTGTAAGAATAAAAAAGTTTGAAAAATCGACACCATTAATAGTTTCATTAATAAATTTTTTAAAAATAAATTTGAAAATTTTTCATCTCACCTGACAAAAAAAAAATCTGACATTTCATAAGTTCCTAATTTTATTTCATTTCTGCAATACATTTAAGAATTCATATGAAATATTGCCAGACAATTTTTATCCATGTCGATTAATATATTTTACTGATTAAAAAAAATCTCTTATTGATAAATAAATTTTGCTTGTTATGAATGTTATTGGACTCTCAGATTTGTTGTATAGCGAAAAAAAAATTTGTTTTTAATTTTTTTAGCTTATTATAAATTACTAGTTATTCATATTACATTCATTAGGATTCAGTTATTCAATATATAAAAATTAAAAATTTTACTTGTTTTACCTTCAAATTTTAAATTAATAATTAAAAGATTTTAAATTTTTCATTTCAAAAAATCATTGCTTTAAATTAAATAATTTTCATATAAATCGTTAAAAGCATTCCAATTTATTAATTGATTTACTCTTTAGTTTTCGTGGAATTTCTGCCGATATTTCAAAATATGAAATATTTCATGATAGATATTCAATATATAAAGATATGTAATAATTTCTTTAATTATCTCCGGCATTAATTCCATAATGTAGTTGGCTGTGAAATAAAAAGTAATAAATAGTTCGCTTTCAGGTACGAAAGGTGGCTTAGCTAATCGCCAGTTGCCATCTGGGAAAAAAAGTCTAAGCAACAGCAGTTCTGAATATGGTTTAGATGGTTCTGATGGTGATGAAAATATCGTCCAAAAAGAAGCCTCGCATAATACTCAGGAACCTAGTACTATTAGAACTAATTTACAGTATTCACAGCCGAATTCGGCGTCAATCGTAAATCAAAATTCCGGAGTTTCCATGTCCAGTTTTAGAACGGATTCTATATATTCACATGCGACTCACACTCCCTCCAGTCAGCCCCTGCATGTGGCTACCTCTGATTCTTGGACTTCTTTAAGCTGTTCTAAACCCACGAAAACTCATTATGTCCCCATGACTCCAAAACCTCCTCCTTCCTTGGCAGAACAATTGAAACAAGTCTTAGCCGAAAGAGAACGTCGATTGAGTACCGGAGACAGCCCTTCCCGAGATGAGTTCGAATCATCTAGAGTGCCTCAGAGTTTAGCCGAAGAAATTCGACAAGCTGTTAATGAAGCAAATGCAAAAGTGAA
This sequence comes from Ricinus marginatus, assembly GCA_028565995.1. Taxonomy (NCBI): domain Eukaryota; kingdom Metazoa; phylum Arthropoda; class Insecta; order Psocodea; family Ricinidae; genus Ricinus; species Ricinus marginatus. The sequence continues at coordinate 124,868 of JAOWBB010006464.1, read as the reverse complement.
AAAAGTAGCAATTCCTCAAACTCTGGCGCCATCAAATACCGGACTGCCGTGGCATCAACAAGTTAGCCCTCTACGTGATGTTCCACCAAGTCCGAGCACTATATCCTCATCGGGAAGCGTTAGTCCCGGAGGGTTAACTGGTGATTCTCTTCCCGGTTCTGCAGATTCTAGCGAAATATGGTGTCCACCTCTTCCTCAAGAAATAAATTACTCTGGTGAGAGAAAAGGAAACGCACATTTCTGGCAAAGTGCACCGGTTACTGAATGGTCGAAAGAACAGGTAGATTATTATTAATAAATTATTTGCATTGAAAATTTCTTTTGATATTAAATATTGTAGATTTTTATTAAAAAATGCTTTAGAATTTATTATTCATTAAACAACAAATAATAATATTACTGAATATAAGATTATAAAGTCCTTATATAATTTAAAAAATATTAATACTAGACAGTTTGTAAACTGCAAAAAAGAATTTTAATTTGTAGATCTAATTCAATTTAAAATTCAAATTTAAATTTATTAGTATTATTTTCTAATCTTTTGAAAATTTTGTATATATATATATGCTTGTTTGTAATTTCAACATGTTTTATATATGTAACCAGCGTTTGTGTGTGTGTATACACATATACACATACGCACATAAAAATATTATATTATATTTATAAATATATAAAACGCGGTGTGTGAGTGCGTGTGTGCATGTGTGTGTATGTTAATATATAAAAACATACACACACATAAAATACGGGTCGAATTCGAAATCATTTTTTTACAAACATGTGTGGCGTTTATATCAGTTTCAACAAATACAATTTTAAGAAGCTTGCTATGACTAAATTGCTTTAAATGTGCAATTGCTTTTAAATTGTCATCAAAGGGATGTATTGCAATTGGTAATATAAATTTTTCAAAACTTTTGAAGGTTGCTCAATGGCTTCTAGCATTAGGATTAGAACAGCACATCACAAGATTTCTCACTCAGGGAGTCACTGGCAGTGCTTTAGTGCAGCTAGATTCAAAAGATTTTAAAGTTTTAGGTGTAAATGGCGATGATAAAAATCGACTGAAAAGAAAATTGAAAGAGTTGAAATCGCAGGTATGTAGTTAAATTGTTGGAGTAATATGCGAAAGTGTGAAGTAATATCAGTAATGATTCTCATGCCTACTAATATGAGGGAAATTATTCAGTTTCGTAGATATACTTCTTTCGGATAGTTACTTAATCATAAACAAACTTAACTGTATATGTATTATTGATAATTTTATACATTCATATATTGCTAATCAATTAAATTATTTGTTTTCAAAAAAAGCATGGGATTAGAAATAGTAATATTCAGGTCATACATGTAAAAATATAAAATAAATTTTAAGATAGAATAAAAAGTTTCAATTTCCTTCCAGGTGGAAAAGGAGAAAAAAGCCCAGGAAAAAGAAAAAAAGGAGAAGGAAAGACTTCAGAAGAAAGCTGAGAAATTAGCAGAAAAAGCAAGTAAACGAAAATAGTCGGGTCTGATTTAAAATAATTAATATTCTATTAAGAATTAGGTGTAAGTAGCGGTCATTATAATTTTATGAGAGAATGGAATTTTTTTGTAGTGTGATTGAATTAGAATTCGCAAGAGAAATAATTGTACTTAATAAGACTCGCCATTTTTTTTCTATATTTGTGGTGGGTTAAATACAAAGTCGCGTTTTTTATTGCACGATGCAATTAGTTCCCTTTTGGGACCAATTTTACGAAAACCAAGTGTAAAACAGTATTAATTTATTTCCTCCCCAAAAATTTTAATTTAAATCGTTCATGTAAATAAAAGCTATTTTTTTTAATTTGATATTAAAAATTTTTAAAATCTCATCAGTGCAGATGCAATATTAGATCATAATTTTCACATATGTTCAGCTCTTGACTATTAAAAATATTAATAATAATCTTTTATTCTATGATTTATAAAATTATAATTAAAAAGGTTAGCCGCTAATAAAGAGGGGGTCGCGAATAGAGATTCTAAGTGCTTATTATTGTAATTGTAGAACTGAAATCAGATGTTTGATATACGGGGAAAAAAGAAACCGATGTATCAGTGCTAATTAATGAACTTTTTGCGTTGTAGTGCAAACTGTATATAAAATATACTGTATTATAAAATTCGAATTTTACTGTAATTTTATTACAGTAATTGTAACATTGCAAGATCGAATGACAAAGATCTGGTTTTCTCAATTTGATCTTTTGCTTCTATGACAAACATTTTCGAACTTTCAGGAATTTTTTCCTAGGGTTTTGACATGGGTCAAATATTTTATCGAGGCTTCCACATTAAATTATCCCAAATTAATAATTCAAAAATTTTTAAATGTGTTTGAATTTTAGGACTGATGAAATAAATACCTTAGCTTAAATGAAATACAATATTATTTTTATAAATATGCATGTTGTTAGCAACACTTACCTACATTTATCTTTGCATATTCAATTTTTTATTCATGAGTTTGCGTTTCACTTCTAAATGAAGCTCAATATATGTATGTTAAATATATAATTCTTTTTTCAATTTAATGTCATAATTTTTTAAGTGCATTTTTAAAATAAAAAAAATGCAATTATTAACATATTTGTTACACTTGGTTCTTTGTTGCTTGTTTTAATATTATTCATCATTAGATCAGAGTTTAATTTTTTTTTTAAGTAAGTCTACATAATTTTAATTCCTTTTTTTTTCAAAATTTTATATTCGATTAATTAAAAATAAATAATTGTAACACCATTTTTTAACTCTGCAAGAATTTTTAATCGTTCATTTACTTCATAATTCAAAGTGGAAAATGTGTATTTGACCTTTGTTAATTATGCATAATTTTCATTAAATATTTGGGAGAAAAAATGATTTTTATTTGATTTTGGCTGCAATTATATTAACTTTTCTTAACTTTATTATCTGCAATAAGCATAATGTGAAATTCTAATACATCCAGATTTAGAAATTATGCTGTAATTCTATGTTGATACACAGGAATTCGACTTTTTTCTTATATATATTCTTGAAAAAGATTGCAGATTAATCTGCGTTCATTCACTGAATTAAAAAATTACAAATCAGATTTGGTAAAATACATTTTTTTAATCTATTAACAGTTATTTTTGTTCGCTTAAAATCTAAATACTCAATGAGACAAGAGCTAAAAGAAATCTCCTTCATAGACCATTGTAGCAATTAGAAATTAATATTTGATTTTTTTTGGTGCTGATAATAATAATAGATTCATTCAAATAATTGTGAGTCCATGTTTTATAATTTTAAAAAGTATGAAATAATAAATTAGAAAAATTTTATAGATTAAAATTTCATGTATTATATACACTGAAAAAAATTTTAAAGTTTAACTTATTTATCTTTATTTTTTATATCTTTCGAAGGCACTAAAAAAAAATTAAAACTGAAACCAAAGAAAAATACTAAAGATAATTAATATTAAAAATAATAGTGTAAATTTAATTCTGAGTTTTTTCCGTGAGATGTATAGATAAGCAAATTGTTTTCAATTTTTACAATTCATTGACATCGAAATTTTTTTGTGGTAAAATTTAAAAATATTTTATTTTCACTCGAAAAAATATTCTTGTAAAAGGTTTAAAATTATGGATTATTGATTATTCAGGGCAAATTACATAGAGAAGCTGCTTTTAATTAATTTTCAATCTTCACATCTTCAGGTGGATAATTTATTTTATTAAGTAAATGGACTTCATTAATATTCGAATGTAAGACTAATTAAGTTATGTAAAATTTTAATGTGTAATTTTAAAAGAATCATTAAAAGATTTTCTTCAGTGATAAAAAGTACCATATTTTGGTTATACATATCTGGATCTGTTAATCGCTTTCTTATGATAGAGTTTTAGCCTTTTTAATTTCCTAAAATTAATCCCTTGAAATAAAATGTGACTATTTGAGTCGTTTTGAAATTAAATATTAGTTTTAAAAAAAGTACAATATCCTTGGAAAATTAAAAAAGCAAATAAACAAACATTTTGTAAAATGTCAAAACTTTATTTATTATGTAATTGATTAATTGAAACTAAAATTTTAAATTTAAAAATTGATTGTCTTATTGCTGTAATAAAGTTAATCCTTCTAATGTGTATTTCAATTTTGAGATCCATGGTAATGTAAAAATTGTATGTAATTGCTAATAATTTGGAGGTCCCTTTTATTTTTTTGAATTGAAAAATTTTATGGTAGCAAAATATTCTTAAACGGTTGGATATATTTATGAAATATCATGAATTTCGGTCATTAAAAATCTTTTTCCTTTTCTTATACAAATATCTATTTTTATTATGTTCAGTAAAAAATCCAGTTGTTGGTGTTCGGTTTTTTCTTTCATATCTTTGTTTTGCCTTATTCGTCTGCATTATCAGCGTTATTTGAACCTATTTATCATCAGTTTCAATTATTCACGATTAACCGAAATGTTATAAATATTTTGATCATTTATTTCATTTCAAATCATTATTATTTAGTCATAAATATGAACATTTTTAGTATATATTTTTCTTCCCTTGAAAAGATTATTTTAATATAATTTGACATAAATTTAAGATTTACAGTGACCATTCACAACTGAAAAAATTGAACTGTGGATCCAGAATTTAAATAAACAAAGGAAAAAAAGAAATTCGAAATTAAAATTTTTATTCATAATAATAAATTTAAATTTTATAAGTCTCACTACATTTATATGAAAAAAAATGAAACTAAAAATAATTTTTTTTTTGATGCTTTTAGCCTTTTCTTATTGATATGTAAATATTAAATTTTAGTTAGATTTATTATTTTTTAAATAACTGTACATTTTGCAATTTGTATTTATTTTATATTTATGGAATTAATTTAGCGATCAATTATGATCCCTAGTTTGGAAATGTGTTGTGATAAATCCAAATATTTGTTTATTTATTTATTTGTAACCGAACATATTATATGTATAATACATATATATATTTACATAATATATGTAATATATATATATATACTGGTTTTAGTTTAGAGTGATATTAATATTAATAATATTATGCGAAATATATCGGTCTGTTATATTAATAATTTAATGCAGAATTGTGTTAAAGGTTGCTTTTTTTTGAAAAAACATTATTAATGTGTTATAAAAATGTATAAAAATTCGACAGCATGATACTTTTATTCGAAGACTTGAATTAAGAGTCGAATTATTTAAATATTTTCCAATGAAAGGAAACCAATCTATTAGATTTTTTTTTCAAATAATCCAGTTTTCTCTTTTGGGTAAATCGCTCCATCATAATTGCTTGAAATAATTTTTATTAACACCTCTGAATTTAGACTTTTATTCACTTTATTGCTTAATTTATAGTTATTTGAAAAATAAAATTGAATGCCGGGAAACTTAGGTAAGACGTTTTTCAGCGTCCCAAGATAAACAGACGATTGTACAATTCGCACAATATTGTTATATTTTTGTTGTAAATTTTTTTTAAATTTCATACACAGGTTGATATTTTATACTTTTCATAAAAAAAACGTGAATTCCTTCATTAGTCTACGGTTATGATTCCGTGATAATCGTAATCGAACGCTTTTATTGGTAACTTAACTATTCTTCAATATTTATTATATTCCTAACTCTTTTCTCTGATTAACCCTTAGTTTATTAGGCATTTAATTAATTAGATAAATTGTAATATTGCATTATTAATAAAATATCCTAAGATTATAAAAATTTTCCCTGGAAATGAGCAGAATAAAATCTGCCAAAACTGAGTAATTTTTTACATGGATAATATATATGAGCAATCGCTGAGACTGAGAAACCTTTAACAATCATTTTGTACGTAATTTCGTTTTCGAAATAGTATTAAAATAACGCTTATCTATAGAAAGTATCTTTTGAATAAAACTGAAGGTATCTGAATAAATTATATATTAAAAATCATTAAGTAACGTGACATCGCTTATTGAAATATTGATTATTACGTAATTTTTACTATTACATAATTTCGTTGTAATCCCTTGATATGTTAACCGGAGTTTATTTATTGTACATAATGCGTGTATTATTGTAACTGCTTATGCATGTAAACGGTTGTGCCTATATAAAATCAATCCATTTTATATAGTAGAAACGTAAACAATGTAAACGAAGTTCGAATATTTACAATTCAGGTTTTTTATCGTCCCTAAATTTTGTTACTGCAATTTTTGATGTATCACCTTTTTTTTCACATTTTTTCTTTTTTAACGGAATGCCCTGCAAGTAGGCCAAATTTAAAATGTTTTAAATATTAAAAAAAACAAATATTTTGTCATCCAGTTTTAATAAAATTAAGCAAAAGTAAAAATAATTGCAGAGTATCGTATTTAAAATAAAAATAATCCAAAAAATTTTTGAATAAAAACAAAATGAAAAAATTTCCTATTTTATAATCGATTTGTTCAGTTTCCACAAAACTTTTGTTATTAAATCGCTTTTAAGAACAGTTTACCTTTATCGGTTTTAAGTGACCGAAAAATGCACCTTTTTGAAGAGATTTTATAATTTTTAAACTAGAGCGATCCTCATTTTTAAATGAAGATTTTAAAAAATATTCAAATACTTAAAAAATTTACTTTCAACACATAGTGTTGTCAATGGGGTTTCGCAAAATTTATCAGTATAACTTTTCGTTTGTAAATCTAATTTCGTAAAAACATTCCCCGATTTTATAAAATCAATTTATATATATATATGTGTGTGTGAGTAGGAGTATGTGTGTATGTGTAACAAAAAAAGAAAAATTACTTTTTTGCAGTTTGACTTCCTGGTAAAAAGACATATCTTGCTCAAACAGCTAATACTTTTCTTTCTGACAAATAAGTTTCTATATCTCTTTATCATACGTATAATTTATCTCGTTCGTCTTAATCATTTTCACTTTCCATTGTTTTCGTACTTAGAATTTACCAGGAACTTAAAGTGCAGAAAAGTTTTCAAAGACAAATGTTACTGTTACTTCTTTTTTCTATTCAACAGTGATGATTGTTCATTAATTTCTCTTTCTTTTCTGCATGAGATTCTTATCCATTATAAATTTCGGCAATTCATTACTTATGATAATTATCTGCATTGATTTAAAAAAAAAAGGAAAATACTAATTTAAAATATATTGGAAATTTAACTTGAATTCTCTTGCCACTGGAATAAATGGATTACGTCTACCAGTGATAGTAACTAAATAGTTTTCTATATAATTGTGTGTGTGCGTGTGTGTGTGTGTGTGTGCGTTTGTGTGTGTGTGTGTGTGTGTGTATATGTATGTGTGTATATATATACACATCTGCTAGTCTTATTTAATCGTCATATCTTTGTTTTCTTTTTTTATTAGAAACTCAAATTTAAATAAAAAAAAAGTTGCGCGTACTTTATATTTTTCCGTATTTGAATGAGTGGACGAACGCAACCTGAATTGTCCTAAAATTATTCTTTCTGTCTTTATCTTTCATCCGAAGTTGTTAAAGAAACTTTCTAAACACCGGGGGATGAATAGATTCGAAAAAATATATTCGAAAATTCGAGACCCAAATAATCATGGATTTACAATAATGTTTATTACTTTATATTCTTGATTGACAAATCGACTTCATCTTGGTTAAATTCATGCAATTGTCCTTTGTTAATTATTTTGACTGTTCTATCAGAGAAATTTATTACAAATTATTTATTCGGTCGTTAAAATTCGTGTGAATATTCTTCAGTAGCTGAGAAATTTTTATGTTCGACAATAACAAACAATAACTTCATGTTTTGTCCTACTAGGAGCTGAGACTCGAAATTTTTTCTAGAATAGAATTCTAATTCTACTCTATAATGAATAAAAGGAGAGGGCATACAAAGAAAAGGGCTTTGAAATTTTTAAAAACTGAAAACGTCGATAATCTGTTTATAACTTAAATTTTAAAAAATGAATATTGAAATAAATGAGGTTGATATCTTGCAGGTAAATTAATTAGCTGTGAGGTAAGATTTGCTAAAAAAAACGCTCAGCAAGTATTCGCGATGGCTGAAATAAGTTTTTTGTTTAAAATCAAGTGATCCTAATGGCCTAGCTTTTTTCTTACAAAATATTTATCTTCAAATTTAAAATAGGTGTCATATAAATTTAATGAACATTCATTTTATCGTATTTATTCCAAATAAAATTAAAAGAAAGGCAAAATTTTTAAAGTAGGAAATTTCAATACGTGCAGTTTCGGTAGACGGATATCCATTATCGAAAAACTGCCACGAATGCTAGGTTATAACACCGATGTGGGTGTACTTTCCAGAAATTAAAGATAAAATTTATAAAAAAAATCATATGAAAAATCATATACTGAAGCACTGATCACCCGCTTCTAGTTCATGCTTAAAAGACAATTGAAATTATTTAACTTTTTCAAATGGAATTCTTCATTGTCTTCGCGGAGTTCCGCAGCAAGAATTGAGTGTCATAAAAATATTTTCTTCGAAGCTTTACCGGGTAATGAAAGAGATATCTAAAAAAAGGAAAAATTGAAATTGGCCAGTCAGAAATTCTGCACGCACAATCATCTACTTAACAAAATGGAGGAAGAAGCAACCACTAGTGAAAGGTGAAATGTGCAAAAAAGGTGAGTTGCCTTCCCAGTTTTGCGAAAATGCAATAATTTTCTGTTAACCTTAGCTTTTGCAATTATTCGATTATCGGTTGCAATTATTCAGTTGCCAAGGGAAATTTTCTGGGGGCAATTAGTGTAATAAATTTATTGTTTCTACTGGACCAAATGAAGGGGGCAAGTTCTGATCAAAAGTCAACATCCTTGACCCATGCTTAGACCAGCATGCTTTGATTAAAAAAAGTTGTCATAGATTTAATTCATAATCGTAACATTCATTTATCAAAAAGCAGTTTGTTATCTCGTGAGGAGTAAAAGAGGAATTTAACAACGTGGGTGTGATACGATGCCTCTGTGGTTTTTCCCTTTGGACTGGGTCTTAGGTCACCAAATGATCTCTTGACCGCGTTAATTTCCTCGGTTATTTTACGTTACGAGTTTTTGGGATGTGCGCAAAGACCGAAGGCACGGCAAACCAATCCGGATTTCCTTTTTTTTTGCCTTGAAACGAAAGCGTTCCCTTGCTGTGGCTGTTTATTACTGATTAATTTTAAAAATTCGCTTAGTAAAAGCGAATGTGAAAGTGCTCGAGGCACGCTCATTTCTTCAATGTCTTTTCAGTTAAAACATCAGCATCGAAAAAACTTTTCCCTTTTGACCTCGATCGGCTATTAAATTTTCTTTTTTTTTTCCCGGCCAGTGTTTTCCAATTTTTTTTTTTTTTTGGTACGTATTTCGCCTGTTTCCCAATAATCCCCGCGTCACAAATAAGAAGATTAAGAAAGGAAATATCAAGTTCGCGAATGAACTGTCCGAATCAACGGAGGCGATACGGACGCCAGGGTTGGTGATCCTTCCTCTTGATAAGAGGAGCATGCCTGTTTGTTATCATAGTCCAAAACCACCACCGCCGGCGAGGGGTTCGGTGGTTTCCCTTTGAGGATTTCCCCTTCCTTGTTCGGAATTACTGTCATTTTTTCGCTCCGCCATTCTTCCGAAAGAGTTTGCGATATTTATTACCGGGGAAAAGAAATACGGCAGTTTTACGGGGAAAAGAATTTGACAATTTTAACATTGTCAGTCGAAACGAGATGAGGTTGAAGGATTTTTTCCATTTAAGAAAAATCAGCTGTACCGTGTCAGAGGTGAAGCTCAATTTGAGATCGACATTGGTAAAAGTCGCAGCTAAAATCGTTAAGCTCGTAAAATAGTAAAACTTCATGGTCAGTCACTAGATTCAGCAGCAAAAGAATGAACTAACAAACTTTGTGAAATTTGGTAAATTTTGAACAATTTTTATCTCCCCTGATTATTATTATGCAATACATAATCATCTAAAACATGACATTGGTCATGAGCTACAGAAGTCTCTTTAGTCTGAAAGGAACCGGGCAAATGAGCTGCTTCTTTTATCACTGATTAAGGTCAGTTTTTTTAATTGTTAATTTCATAAGTTTTTTCCTCTTTTTTTTATTTTTTTCTTTTTTTCATCGGCACCGTTCTTTACCTGCGGAGGCAATGCCTGCATCTCTAACAGCATTCGTTTTTCACAAAAACAATCTCTTTCATTTGAAAGACTCCCGATTTTTACACGATATTTTCCTTCATTCTGCTCCATTTTGCATCACAATTTTCCTTTCTCGTCCTCTTATCCTCGCAGTACAATCAAGGTTTTTACGTTGTCAATCCTATATTATATTTTCATTCAATAATAATTCATTTTTCCCATTATTCCAATGACGTAAACTAAGGCTACAGCTTCCCAAATGAACTTTTAAAATATTTATTTTTCCATCTCTCAATCAAGATTGAAGGTTTATAATTACGAATTTTCAACAAATTCAATAACTGTTATTATTTGTACCACTTTCCTGGAGTGCTGTTTCGTATTTTATTACTTGCTTGACAGGTAAATAAATTCCAGATGTTTGCAAAGATTGATAATACAGTAAAGGAGGCAAAATTCAAGGAAGATGAAAACGTTAAGAAAAAATTACACGAAAAAACTGAGAAAGAGAGCAATATTAATGTGCCATTAGAAAACTTTAAATATCATAGTCAGTTTGGAGAGTTCGACACTAATTTGTAAGTTTTGTTTTAAGGCAAAAACAAGAATATTTCAAAAAAAATTTCACAATTTTTTTTTCACATTTCCATGATTATATGAAAATGATTAATGATATATTTATATAAATATATATAAAAAGTTTAAGAATAATATTTCCGGTTATTTTAGATAGTTCAAATCATAACAAGTTAGCGAAATATTTCAAAATTTTATTTATTAAAATTTCCTTTTAAGTTTTAACGCAAATTTGTATATATATATTCATATCATATTCATGTATGTATATTTCGATACTTAAATTTTTTAATGCAAATTGTTAGTTTTGTAATCATATGATCCAACAAATTGTGGAAACTTTTCTGATATTCCCAAGAAGAAGACATGAAAAGATCAAAACAAAGAAAAATATGGCGGAGGCGAAAAGACGTGGTAGGGAATGTTAGCCGATCGTTGTCGCTGAAATTTTTAATTTCTCTTATTTTTGATTCCTAACGTTATGATTTCTTAGTGTATTCGTCGTATGTCAATTATGGAAATATTTATTTTATATAAGTCCAATTATTTTTGCTATTACCTGTTTCGAATTCTATATTTATCATCGAATTTTATTTCAGTTTATCATATGAAATAATATGTGTTATAGCAAATTATTTGCTTGAAAGAACCTCACTGAGGCCAAGAATTGGGATTATTTGTGGCTCCGGTTTAGGTATGAGTATGAAAATAATCTTATTTAAATTAAACTTTAAGTTATAAAATTTTATTTTAAAGGAATGAATTTATATTCATTCGAAAAGCGAATGAGAGAAATCGGTTTGAAATGAATTGTTCTCTGTAAAGGATCATTAATAATGAGCACAAGACGCTTTATTTCACCTCACATTTTAAATTTTACAATTTAAAAAATTAATAAGAACACAATTCAGTAATTTTTTTTGTCAAATTTTATTCAGGATCTCTTGCAGATGGATTACAACAATCACAGAGCTTTCAGTATGAAAAAATTCCACATTTTCCAGTATCAACCGTTAAGGGTCATGCGGGACGCCTTGTATTTGGTCTTCTTGAAAATGTTCCAGTAGTCTGTATGCAAGGCAGATTTCATTGTTATGAAGGATATCCTTTATGGAAGGCTAGTGTCAAGTTTTTGATCAACTTGACTTCATATTTTAGAGTTATGAGATGTAATTATGACATATTGAATAAATTTATCAAAATAAGATGAAGATTCAAATTTTTGTCTTGTAGTGTGCCATGCCAGTTCGGTTAATGAAGATGATTGGAGTTTCTCATCTGATAGTGACAAATGCTGCTGGAGGGCTTTGCCCAGATTATAAAATTGGTGATATAATGATCATTAAAGACCACATAAATATAATGGGATTTGCAGGGAACAGTGCACTAAATGGTCCAAATGATGATCGGTGTAGTATTTATCTCTAGTCACGAGCTTTACTTCAATATTAGCTAGTTAATTTTATCATGTAAAATGCTTTATAATAGGTTTGGCCCACGTTTTCCTGCAATGAATAAGGCCTATGATGCAGAGATTAGAAGTGAGGCAAAGAAAATTGCTGAGGAATTGGGCATGAAGGACATGATTCATGAAGGTATTTACACATGTTTGGGGGGCCCAAATTATGAGACTATTGCAGAGCTTAGAATGTTAAAAAGGAATGGTGTTGATGCTATAGGTTTGTAATCAAATCAAATATTTTTCCTGAAAAAAAATAAATGTCTGGAGCTTTATCAGTTATGTGCAATAATCCTTTTTCAGGAATGAGCACAATTCCAGAGGTCATCACAGCCAAACATTGTGGCATTACTGTATTTGCCTTCAGTCTTATAACAAATGAATGCATTCTTGATTATGAGGATGAAAAAGAAGCAAATCATGAAGAAGTAGTAGAAATAGGAAAACAAAGAGAACCTTTACTTAAAAAATTTGTGTCTAAAGTTGTTGCACGTATGCAGGAAAAGGGAAAAATTTAGATCTTAAAATTAGTGGACAATGACATCTCATGAATAAAAAGTTATTTGAATACCCTAAAATGATTACTATTATAATATCTCATTAAAGTAATTAAACTTATTCAGTTTTAAAGTCTGAGTTTTTTTGGTTAAATATTTAATAATTTTTTGATTATAGAATCAAAAATTGCTAGATTTCAGTGGAGTAATTTATTAAAAAATTATGTAATATATTTTTGTCAGTTTTATATTGAATCTTTGTATAATTTATTCTGACTTGAATGAAAATTCACTTTTGATTTGTGAAAAATTGTTAAAAACTAAAATTGAACTTGTAATTCATTTGAGCAATGTTTTTGTTATTAAATTGAAAAACTCTTTAAATTTTACATAAAATTTGCAAATAACTTTTAGATTTATTTGAGACTAAATTGTTTTAATTGAAATACTTGTAAACCTGTGCTCCTAAATTTAACCCTAAAATATTTGATAATTCACTAACTGAACTTGAAGCTATTCTGCTTATGGTTCCAAAAGTATTTATTAACTTCTCAGCCTTTAATTTTCCTAAACCTGGTATATTCAATAGTATATTGTACTGTATTGCATTATTTTCTGATTCTGGTGACTTCTTTGGTGTAATAATACTGTTTGTGAATGAAAGATGGAATAGAAGTTCTGCAAGTTCAGATGCATCTCCAATTGGTATCATTCTATAACCACTTGTAACAACCAGTTTATCTTGTAATAAAGAATAATGTTCTGCGGTAACTGCGTTTCTTATTCCAATGACAATTGTATCACTTTCTTTTAAATTTTTGAACTTTAGTGTGCAGTAATTTATGACCAATTCAGATTCCGATAAATAAATAACAAATCGCTCGTCACATAAGCAAAAATCGTAAGCCCCTATATCTTGTGCAACTGTAGTGTTAAATTTAACTGAAAAGAAATTTATAGTATGAAATTATGAAGCATGAAATTATATGAGCATTACAAATAAAACTTTATGACTCAAAACACGGGTAGTATGTTATTAAGTAAACAGTTTGTATTTCGTAAGCAATTTGAACATTGACTCATTCAAGCTGAAAAGTAATTTTAGAAAATCGATGTATGTGACACAATAACAATTTCAATGATAATAAAGGTAGCCAGTGTAAATTCTAATAAGAATTTGATTGCACAAATAACCTAATTTTGATAAATCTTACCCTTTAATTCTTCTGATAGTTTAGTATTTCTCCATTTTTTATGAATTATTATGCTACCTGGACTTATGGCAAATTTGCTTTTCAGTGGAGTAACCATTTGCTAATGACTTCACAGATATTGTGAAAATTCTTAATGAAAAAACAAAAAAAAAAGCCAAAAAAATGAATTTATTTATACTGCGAAAATCCGGTGCAATAAAGAATATAAACATGTCTTATAAAGCCAATGGGAAAGAAACCGGCTGCGTCAGCGCAGCCTCCATTGCTCGGACTGTGCACGAGTCCAGTAGGCAACGGGAATTGCAGATAAACGAAATGTAGTGGTAGTCGCGATGTCTTGATAGCCATGCAGTGTCGTTCTACATCTCCAGTCGTAGTTTTACCTGTAAAAATTATTGGTTTCATTCAGAATGTATTAAATTCGCTTCTTACATGTTTTTGCAACATTTATTCGCGTAAGCCATAGTTTGTGAAATTTTAAACCAAAATTTCTCTTTTACGCCAAATACGAAGATTTATTTGAAATAAATAAAAATTAAATTATATGCTGCATTTTATTAGTGCGGTTTCTCATACATTCAAATATTTTTAACTGCAGTTTTTAAATCTTACCTTTTACAATGGAATTTAAATCAATTAAATTTTAAGTTTGAATCAAGTTTGTTTATATTAATTTACTTCTAATGAACTAGTTCAGTTTTGGTGAGTGATATGGCCGGGGTAATTTGCGGAAGATCAGGGATATTAGAAACCTTTGTTCGGGGTCAGTGGTATAAAGTATTTGTGTCAATTGAGGATGATTATTTATCTATTTGTTTGGATGAAAATTATGATTCGTCAACTGCGCTAAATGGAACTCTAAACAATAATAATAACAATAACATAAATGAATCTGGAGGTGGGACATTGGATAATAGTGATGTTCCAGATTCTGTGGCTAATCAGAAAAGAATAGTGAGAGTGATTAAATCAGACAGTAATGGATTGGGTATTTCAATCAAAGGTGGGAAGGAAAATAAAATGCCTATATTAATTTCTAAAATATTTAAGGGATTGGCTGCTGATCAAACAGAACAATTGTATGTGGGTGATGCTATATTAAGTGTTAATGGTGAGGATCTCAGAGATGCCACTCATGAGGAAGCAGTGAAAGCTTTAAAAAGAGCTGGAAAAGTTGTTGAATTAGAAGGTAAGAATTTTATTGTGAAAAAGTAAATGTTTGCTAATTTTTGTTTTCTCATGATGAAAAAATTGATTGATAAATAATCAATTTAAAATATTTATTATCTTCCATGCCTGTTAAATTAATAATTTTTTAATTTAATGCATTTAAATTGATAAAAGTTCAAAAAAAATTTATTAAAATTCAGAAATTTTAGATAAATATTTAATTTTCATTATCTATTAGATAAAATAATTCTTTCTTAATTATTAGGCAAGTAAAATAGTTTATATAAATATGCAATATATGCAAAAATTAGTTATAAAAGAACCCAAAGAAAATTTTTTTTCAAGGTATTTAATTTTATAAATATAATTTTCTCCAAAGAAATGGTTCAAACTTTACAGCAGGTTTTATTTATATTACTATTATTTGTGAAGAAAGGCATTTGGATCTAACAGTGACATTTTTCAGTGTTGTTTAAATTTCTATAAATGTTTAATTTAACTTCACCTTGGTTTTAACCATTTCAACTAACTAAAATGCAATCAGTGTTTACTAAAAGTTATGAAATTACCTTCCTGAGAGGAAAAAAAAAGTTTTCTGAGGGAATATGTAGTGTGAGAATAGGAAATGAGGATGGTTTGAACAGCATTTCATAAATTCTTTGTTATTGGTATTTTCTGAAATTCGTTTGGTAATTTTATGAATATTTATGAATTTTAATTGTAGCTTTTATTTTGCGATGAAAGCAATATATTTTACCTTCCGCTTTGAAAGCGCTGTTGATGAAAGCACGTACTGACCTACTTATTTTTTTAATTATGCATACAATTATACTAAAAACAAATTATTTAGTTAAATATTTAAAATTTTCACGAGATCTGGACTTCTGCCGTAAAGAATGTGATTTATTTACCGATGTTTTGACATATCTGTTTTCGCTTTTGCAAATCCTAAAATGAATATTTGAATGTAAATCAAGAAATTACTAGTTCAATAACTAAATACAATTACAAAATTACTGAAATAATTTCTCATTTCTAGAGGGCTCTATCAATATATATTACAAGAGTTTCGAATTTTTTCTTTGAAAAACAATATTTAAAAGTAACTTTTATTCGAATGTTTAACTGTAAAAACCTTGATAAATTTATATTTTTATTTTTCTCCTTGATTTAAATATTTACTTCAGATAGAAATTTTTCAAATTATTCAGGTAACGCCCGTTTTCATATAAAAGATTTTTCATCTCATCCTATTTCCCCACTTAAAGGATCAAAAATAATTATGTATACGTAAATATAAATCAGGATTATATGGGATTACATATATGTAGATATATCAATATGCATAATTGCGTACATTGTAACCGTAATCTGGACGTGAAATAAATTAAATGCGATATTATAAGATAAAACAAAAATTTCCCATTTATATTTATATATATACGTAGATTTCTTTATACGGTAAAACCTGACTATTCGATCAACAAAAGTGCAGTATAATAGGGAAAAGAAAAGTATTAATACTTAAATGAAACATTTTTTCCCGAAATTTTATAACTTTTATTATTTATTTTTTGATTTTTACGGTCTCTAATTTCATTTAACCTCTCCACATTGCATTCGGGTTACTACCATTTTCCCGGATCTTTACCAAGCAGTCCCAAGAGAGCAGCAATCATCCTCTTTGAGAAGCATCAGTCCAGTGATTATTTTAAATCGCGAAATTCAAAAATATTCCTACAAAATGATTTTTAATCCTGTATGAACTGAATGAATCTGTATTTTTAAATAAGAAAAAAAAACCATATATTACCTTTGGAATTTAATGAAACATATGAACCAAGATTCTTTACAAATGGTGCAATTTATGTGTAAGTGTGAATTGCAAGTAAGAATACCTTGTATACCCCTTACAAGTGTATTAGCTGTTGGAGATATATACGTGTATGTGTCCGTGTATTCCGCTTTAATCCAATTGAAATTTATAGATCTAACTCTCTAAATATAACAACACGTAGAAATATTATTGCAGAATCTGGGAATTTGGCGATTTTAATGCCAAGGATTTAAAAATTTCGCCTAATAATATTTACTTTTTTAAAAATTTTGCTTGTCACAAAAACAGATGTTGAAAAAAATAAAAAACTATGTAGGAACAGGGAAGGGAAGAAAAAAATCATGAGAATTGTGTGAAAATCTTATTTGAAATTAATAACATATTATGATTTAGTTTTCTTCATATTCTCCAAGAAATATTCAAGTACCGTGCACTCTAAATGTAATCAAAGCGATGAAGATGTGATATGTGAGTATAGTTTTGTGTAGGTATATTAAATGCAGTGCGTGTTTATTGTCGCCAAAAGTTACGTTCAAGGAAAGGACTTCACATTTTTGTCTTTCAGTTTGCCGAGGAAATTTATCCGTGATTAATGCTTTTTTGACCCCAGATTGCAGGGTAATTTCTTTCAGCGATCTGCCGTTTCATAAGCTGCCGTGCAGTGCGTTAAATTTTAACCTCGTATAAACTAAACCGCTGTTTTCTATTTGGGCAACATGAATGAATTTTTGCTTTGGGAATTGTGCGATCTTGAATATTAGGAAGGAAATAACTTTCATATGATAGTCTTTCTTTTCATTTTCTCCTTTTTATCTTGCGACGTGCGGAATCCGACTCTCGCAATTGGGAAAACTGCCGGAGTCAGTATGGAAATATTCCGATTTTACGGGAATACTTTAACCGATTAGCTGAAATTTTCCCAATTTCGGAATTTCATTCCCATGTTCGAATGGAAAATTCAAAGATGATAGAATTTCAAATTAGCCGATGATTTGAATTGGAAACTAGATTTAAGTTCGGTAAGCAATCGCGTTTTCTTGGTCGAAAGAGATGAAAGGAGTTAAACGAGTTAATAACCGAATATTTTGCTTCGGGGCGTATGGGATTTGCAAGTGGCTTCGGAAAAGCGGAAACGGCTGACGGAGAGGATATCTGTCGGTCGCTCCTGTCGGCAAATGCTGGGTGATGAACCACTTACATTGAAAAAGCGTTATGACTCACATCGTCCTTGTCATTGCTGGGCGGATTAACGTTCAATTATATCCATCGCTTCAAAGTATCGTTTGTTGTGCATTGTCCTCTAATTTTATTTTCGCTACTTTTAATACGAAAAGTATTTTTTCCTTTTGCTCGAGTAGATCCCGTTGGGAAGCTTCCAAAACGTTTTCTTGTTATGAATTCCGACAAATGCCACTTTATACTTATTCATTTTTTGAGGAAGGGTTTATTTTCAAATTTTTGATATTCGAAACTTAAAAAAACATATCAGAGACAATATATTGATGAAATTCGCATTAGTAGGTTCAAATTTTGTGTGAAAAAATATATAAACGGATTAGATACTTTTCACAATGAACGATATTTAAATGAAAATTATTTTTTTAATTTTCTCGTAGCCGCTGCTACTGACTCCATTTAAAAAATATTTTTCAAATGAAATACCTATCACAAAAGTTATATATATATATATATATTCTGTGATGTTATTATTTATAGATCAATTTCAGATCAATGTTAAAATGATCTTCTTACCAAATAATCAATATAACTAAATTATATTTTTAAACTACAGGAAAATCACGAATACAGCTTGGCAACTGCTTTAAGGACAGTGAAGTGACTGTATGATTTTATTTATAATGGTTTCTTAATAAATGGGAAATAATTCATCAAGATGAAAACTTAGTCAACAGATATTGAGGTTGTGTAATAACAGAAAGTTAAGTTTATAAAATGAAAATGATGGAATCTGAACGATATTTGCCGAAGATATCAAAAAATAACCGTAGAAAAATAAAGTGATAAATCAAATGTAGTTCAAATGACATCTGGAATATACCGGGACTACAATAAATAGAAAAAAACAAAAAGTCTTACTTTTGAAGAAGCAGTAAGATCTAGTCAAACGGTTAAAATTATAATTTGTGTATGAGGTTCAATTTTACAAAGGCACTTCACATGTTGCAATGTAAAAAAAATCTTTCAATCTAAATAATTAGATTTAGTGCAAAAAGTACAACCTAAAATTCATGATAATTTAAAGAAAAGTTAAAATATGAAAATTCCTTGCCGAAAACATTCTCGGGTTAATGATGGTTAGTAGAGACGATGAAGAATACATCACTTGATACATGTTATATAACACTTTTGATGAAAATTACTTTCATTAAAAATATTTTCGTTAATTATGAAAATATTAAGTTGTTAGAACATAACTCACCTTTTATTATTAGTTCCTTGTTCTGTATATCCGCCGTACTTTTTAGGAACAAGAATTTTATATAGTAATTACCTGTGCTTACTTGGTTTTGGAGTCATATAATCAAAGATCAATTTCCGTTTAGTTTTTATAAAAAAAAAAGCTTGATTTTCAGAAATTCGAAAGAAGTTTTTTTCTGCTTATATTTTATAATCTTTGTCAAGTTTTGATATTAAAGATAAATATAATACATCGGATGAAATTATGTTTTAACTTTTAAATGAAATTCATGTTTTTTTATTTTACTCGGATTTCTTCTACTATACGGTTCATAAACCCAAAGCCAGTTTTTGTTTGATCTATTAACTTTCTTTCCTGTGCCATGCAGGAATCTTAAATTTGGAGGAAAAAAAGTGGAAATATCAGGTTAAAAAAAACATTTCAACATAATGTTTTGCACTTCATTCTTAACCTTTTGCTTAAGACTAAAAATACTTTTAGATGTTTATAAATTTTAAATTTGTCTTTTAATAATTTTCGCGTTTGAAATTTTTTTTATTTTGTTTGTTATCTACCTCGTCGCAGGAGCTTGTAATAAACGGAAAAATTAAGTAAATTTTATTATTATGAGATCTTTGAACTTGTCATTTTGAATTTGGGCGAGAAAGAAGAAGAAAAAAATTATCTAGTGTCATTTTTGTTTTATCTGCCTGAATTATTTAATCAGGAACAAACGGGGGAGTGAACAAAATCCATTAACCTGAAAGTGGCTCTTGTTTCATCTTGAAGATTTTCGAGGGAAAAAGCCATGTTCGATAAGTAAAAGAAAATGAGTGAAATTTGAAATAAAGGTTAAACTGCAGCAAAGGGAAATCTGAGTGTGAAAGCTAAATTTAAAGAGATGGACGGCCAAGAAGTTGACAGTTTCGTGAGCGCAGCCAGAACGGTGACAGTTAGCATGGGAAATGATGAAGTTATAACAAAGGCACGCATCCGAAAAGAAAAAGCGGGCGTTTGTTCAGCTGCACCCGTAATGGAGGGCGTGAAGAATATAAAAAGCGAAATTGCGAATTTTCCTTTGGAAACGCAGCTATTCCCGTCATGCTGCTGGGAATATATATTTTTTTTAAGTCATAAAATCTATTAAGACAAATCTCTCTAAGGAATTATCGTAAACAGATTCTTTCCAGGATCTGCAAACCGTTTTTAGAGGAGGAACCTCGAACGGAAAAATTAGCCTTATGTGAGTAAACGGAAAAAGGTTGAAAAAATATCGGAATAATCGTTTTTGTTCACACGAGAAGAAAATCGAATAATTTACAGAGTTGAGATGCTAAACATGTACATGTATATATCAGCCAATTATTTATTACCTGATTTCATATTCTTCATAATGATCAAGGTACATAAGACTGATTTAAACGAAACTGAAGGAGAAAATTTTTTTTTTTGCAAAACATTTTTTTATTTTTTTTCCGTCATTAAACTTCCAAATGAATTTTTGAAACTAAATTTTGTTTTATTTGCCTCTTTAATAAAAATAATAATAAATAATATAAGTTACTTTAATTTTTTTGAACTAAAAAAGAAATATCTTGTTTCATGAACGTGCTTTTGGATTGAATTTTCGTAAAGTTAAATTTTCAATTGCCAATTCCATTCACATTATGTTATTCCATCCCATTTGCCTTTCGGAAATATTTTATGCATTTTCTAAATTATTTTGTTGAGCATTTATCATTTGATAGACTTCCGTTTTATGTTTTTTTCTAGAATTCAAACATGCCCGTAAGTTATTTCAGGAGTATTGTCTGAGTTAATACCTGTAAACCTGCAGGATCTTACCCAACTAACCGAATGTGTACTTGATTGCTTTAATATTGAATCAAATTGAATTTCCGATAGTATTGCTGTGACGTCATTGGTAAATTTTTGCATAACTTTTATTTCGTTTTCGGGTTTTTAATTGAATCGTTAATTGCAAAATTTTTTAAAATTTTCCAACCGCACTGATAACAAATTAAATAGCTTATTAGAATGTTGTAATAATTTTCTTTCCTTACGTTCGATTTTCATTAAAAAATTTGCCAGTTTTACGTTACTCTCATCTGGGCAAAAGAAAGACTATCAATTTTCACGTCGTTGTAATTTTCCTTTATTAATAATTCTCCGTAACGTTATATGAAGCGAAATGTTTCTGCATGAAATCCTCGTTTAAACTTCATAATTTTCCAACTGGAATTTTACTTTACGTGCTTTCATACACATTTAAGTATATCAAAGATACGAAAAAAAGTTTTCGTACTTCATAATTAAATTAAAATAATTTTTTTTCTTCTCCTTTTACAATTTTTAATTATCTTTATGTCGCTTTTAATCAGTTGTGATACCTTAGGCAGTACAGATTTTGTCGATTCATCAAATTAACTGTAGTAATAATATCCTGTGTCACACATATAAATATATTAATTTTCTGTGTCTTTATTAATTTTACTTGAAAATAATGATGATTTGGTCATTATTGAGGAAAAAGCATATATTATTTGATTCACGATATTGGATAGAAGCCAATAAGAATCTTTTTCTTTTTTGTAATAAATTGTCCAATTATAGTGATTGGAAATATTATATTTAAAGATTTCAATTGCAGTTTCATGGAAATTTTAATTTCGCCATTACAAATCTCTACCAATTCCAGTTCATAAGCTAACCTAACCCTTGAATATTAAGAAAATTAGTTGTTTATGAGTAATTTTATCCACACCCAAATGCCAACTTTAGTCTTCATTAATGCATTAATTGTACTTTTTATCGAATTAAAGAAATATTTCCAATTTCTGTGAAATTATTCACTGATAAAAAAAACAATTATTTTCTAATCACGTACTTATTTTTTGGTTAAAATTAATAAATTTTCGATTTACTGATTTCAGAATTAGTTTTTCCCTTAAGAATAATTTAATGTACATAAATGAGTTTATTCTATCGCATACCATTTTCATATATTATTGCCATATAAATAAATATTTCAGGGAATTGCTAAAGAAAAACTTTGCTCTGACATTGTCTCTGTATTTCCTTTCACCTCAGGCTTTTTCAAAATTCATGTCATTTCCAATATAGGTTTTTCCAAATATCAGTTAATTGACATTCCCTGTCACTTTTAAATGCATTATATGCGTTCCAAAGTAGAGATTGATATGGGGAAATGGTGTAATCAGATCCGGAAATTCAAATTACGAATATTAACCACACACATAAAGTGTGATAGAGTCGTATGTAATGCAAGAGTTCAGGTACGTAAATTTAACATTGGGTTATCGATTTATCTGAAACACATAAGATTGATTTGTTATTAATTTGCTATTCTTTTTTTTCTTTTTCTTATTTGTATTGAGCAGAATATTCCATTTTATTAACATTATTACTTAGATGTAACAAAAAATCAAAAAACCCCATGGTTTTGACTTCGGTATTCGGCCTCACAATTTGAAAAATTTGATTCATTTGAGACTTTCAGTAATCTTTTAGTACACCCACAAGAATAGGGCGTATCTGGGGTCGTGAAAATAGTTCTCTGGGGAATGACTTAGATTAGGATATATTATTGAATGACCTGTAAAGGTAATCTAACTTTTTTTACTTGAGATGATGATTAAACTAAAATTTATGTTTCCTAGATCGGTATCTGTTAACGGCAGTTTCCAATATAATTCCAGTAGCTCGTTTAGGAAAATTATAATTTACTGAAAGGGTTATAAAAATTTTTTCTAACGAGTTTTTACTCTAGATTCTTTTAGTATTTTTTTTTCAGCACTCTTGGAAATTTTTATTCATAAATCTCAATTTTTTGATAGAAAAAAACTCTTAAAACGAAATTCTTGAAAAAAACCATGTGAATTACTTAACTTGTTGGAATATTTTAAATTTTTAAAATTTCTTTTTATATTATTCTTATTCAGTACTTTATAAAGAAAGTGTACAAATGAATTAGAAAACAATTTCAGTTAAATGTCTAGCATTGCTTATTATATATTTGTTTGCTCATTTTTAATTGTAAGAAACAAATATTTATGACAGCATTTCTTCATTTCAATCTAGTGTGTAATAACTTTATTATTGTACTTCAGCCCTCTTCTCATTAAAAAATAAACCTGTTTGAATTTTAATAAATATTTAACTCTTTTCGTTTGAGAAATTTTTATTGACGAAAGGAGTGAATAGATTGGCTAACAAGACAAGAATGAAAAGTACATTTACATTTCATTTAAATTTTCACAGCATACTCCAAATTACTTAAGAAAAAAAAATAACTAGCATATTCCTCACATGAAGATGGGTGTGTCAGGATATGTGAATTAAACGCAATTGAAACAGCTTTCTTGACGAACGGCGTAAATTCGAGGGAAATGAACTTTTTTTTTCTACTTTTTCTTTTTTTCATTCTTTGTATCTATTTCGATTACTTTCTTTTTTAGATGCGCTACAGTCCCTTAGTGAAGTCTTAATTTTCTTATATCTTTGAAAAGTTAGAAATTTATTTTGCTTTTTTTCTTATAAAGGCAAATGTTTGTGGTAGAGAAATATTTTTTTCTCTGGGTTAGGTACTCTTTCAAAATATTTCGTACGTCTATAGTAGATTTCTATATCTTGTTGACAAACAGAAACTTTAATTCTATATTTTATAATTTTAAACATAATGCTTTTTATTTAAAGATTATTTAAATTCAATTATTTTTTTGCAAAAAATATCATTTAAATGAAATTTAAAATAAGATGCATTTAAAGCAGATTTATAATTTTATAGTAGGAAAAAGAATTATG
Organism: Ricinus marginatus; assembly: GCA_028565995.1. Taxonomy (NCBI): domain Eukaryota; kingdom Metazoa; phylum Arthropoda; class Insecta; order Psocodea; family Ricinidae; genus Ricinus; species Ricinus marginatus. The sequence goes on along the minus strand of JAOWBB010006464.1, from coordinate 100,707 downwards.
TGATATATTTTTTAAAATACGGAATCCTAGATTCAGACAAATATAATTTGATACAGATAAAAATAAAAAATGCTCTATATACTTCTTTTTTTTATTTAATAAATATGAATTTTCGATAATTATTTATTATTTTCTTTTATATGAATTTCTTTTTCCAAATCTTCAAAATATGTTTCTTAAAAAGACATTTGGTTTCAGATTCAAGCGGATTTGATAAGACTATTGAGTTAGAATTATTTGAAAATATTTTACTTCTGAATTTTCTTCTTTTTTAAACCAAGCGATTCAAGTTTATATTGTGCTTAATTGCGCCCAACTAAGCTTAAGAACTTTTGACTGTTATTATTTTTGAACTAAATGCAGCATAATTTTTAATGTGAACCTTCGCTTTGATGTTAAAAAATAAGAATTTTTTTGTTTATTTTAAATTATAATTTCGGGTACTTTAATCTTTAGTATTTGTATGATGGCAAAATAAAATCTGATTTAAAATAATTATGAATTTTTATTCATAAATCAGTTTTTATTTTTTTGAATAAATTTCTTTGAATAAAAGCAATTCTAATTTATTCTTTAGATTCCTTTGAAATTATGTCTGTTTTGTACACTTGATTTGCGTTAATTGATAAAAGAATTTTGTACATTAATTTTAAAATGTTGATCTTCAAATTTTTATCTTTTAATTTGAAAAGTTTAATCATTGGAAGGATTTAGTAGCAAAATGAAAATTTTTTCTCACAAGATACTGATTTCTGATTTTATTCTACGCCATTCATGAATTTACTGTACGCTATTCTGAATTTATTGTACTCTATTTCACTATATGCTGCGTTATCCAAGCGTTTCAAAATTATGCTATAATTGAATGTGGCAGTAATAGAATTCCCAAATTTGATGTCAACACTGCCTTTAGACCAAAATAAACCAAAACTAAAAAGAAATGCAGTAGCAAAACTCATTTTTTATTACCTGTGAGTTTACATGTTTAAAGCTCAGCCTTAGGACAATAAATGTAAAAATGTTAATAATAAGAAGGGGCTGGAAAATAAAAGAAAACGATGAAATCTAGCATAAAAAGATTTTTTTTCTTTCGTATAAATTACGAAAAAAGCAGAACTTATCACATATTAATATGACGATTTCTCTAGAATTTAATAGAATTAATAATAAGGTGATAATTATCAAAAATACATCATTCAAATTTATACCAGCATATTGTCCCCTATGCTACACTTTTATATTAACTCCATCGTTGTTAGAGCAGGAATTAATTAAATGTGCTGATATCAGGTAACAACAATGTATTGCCATCATTGATAAAAGTACAATAATTTAATAGAAGTGAGAGCTTTACTTAAATTTTACCAAGATATTTATCTCTTATTATGTCCAGTTTTTTGCTTATTAAGTAAACAGTGAAAAAATTATTGACAGTGCTTTTGTTTTATGTAGTTTAAATATTAGATCAGTACATTTCATATAATAAGTTTTGTACAAAAATTGTTATAGTGTTATATTTCAGGGATTATCAAATTTATTGTTTTGTTAGTTAGTAACGTAATAAACTAGATATTTTAATATGATTATCTTTTTCTTAAATTTAAAAGCACTTTGTTAAGATATACAAAACATTGCTTGAATATTTAATTTTACTTCCATGCTCAATTTTTTAACTTTTCCATTAAAAAAGGCTATTTACTATTTGGTAGTTTCACGTTTTTTAGTTGTTAATTTTTCATGAAAGGAACGTGAAAAAAATACATTAATCAAAATTAAAATTTCCAGACAAATTATTCTAGCTTAATATAAAGAGACACCGGTATGTCAATTATTTAAGAGCATCAGCATTAGTGAGAAACTTTTATATTATAAAAATAATATGGACAGTCACGAATACATGGTAAAGGTCCAATGAACCATAGACTGAACTCGGTTGTAAATTACAACAGCAATTTATGACAGAATTCGAGCAATTTATTACTTTTAAGATTTATGATTATTCAATAGATTTATGAATTAAGTTTCTTTTACAAAATGTAAATGAATTGCCTTAAAATAACTTAAGTTACATCAATATCTTGTTTGCAATAAAAAAGTATTTTTCGGATATTTTTCTATTTTAATTTAAAAATTCAATTTTAAAACGACTTTCATATAAAAGTAATTTCTTAAAGTAATATCTGATTTCCCCGAAAGAAAAAGAATCAAATAGTACTGATTTCTTTTTATAAGAAAAACCAGTTGATTTCTTTTTCTGCAGCTTTTCTTGTTTAATCTTTTATTTCTTATTTCACAAAAAATAAAAATGTTAAAAATTTAAATAAGAGTAATTATTATAAATAATAATTCTTACACCTTAATTCATGTTGTTTTTCTTGGATAATAAAACGGTTCTGTCTAAGCCAGTTTTCATAAAGAATTAACTCTAGATGAGGAACAAATTTTTCAAAATTTTGGACTTGGGATTTCAAATAAAGTTATAACTTTTGTCACATTTGCCTGATAAAGCTAATATATTGCTCATAAATCTTAGTATACTTAGGATATTTTTCCTAGCTTTTAAAATATTTTTTTTTATAAATATGATTTGATTAACATTTTTTTTCTAATCCGTTATAACTCGCAACAAATATCCAGATAATCAAAATGATTTATTTGGATATGTTCTATTAATTACAGTTAAATAATTTAAAAAAAAAATTCGAAATAAGAGTCTTAGGATTATTATTGTTAAATAAAGTGATCTTTTATTTTCTTTCAACATTCTGTTTCAAATTATGAACTTTAATTTTTCCTGTTTTTCTCATATTTATTTTACTTGTTTCAATATTCTTCAGTTTGAAAGTAAAAGAATAATAAAATAATATTCCCTGAATTTTGATATGTAACTCTTTTTTAATACATACTTAGATTCTTAAATTGCTTGATTCTTTTATATCTCCAAATAATTTATGTAACATAAAAAGTATAAAAAAATTTAACGGGATACAATTGACATATTTCTTTCCATTGCTTCTTTAAAATTATAATTTTTTTCTTTGATAACTTGAAATACAACAAATTAGATGTTATTACAATTTATTATATTGCGATAAAAATACTAATGAAAAATGTTTTGAAAACATTTAGCTGTGATGCTTTGGCACCTAATTTCGTATTTTTTATTTTTAGCAAAAGAAATAATTTTCAAATTATTTAATCCTGCATATATTATTTCGTGAAAAAGATAATTTTATAAATATGTATAAAGAAATAAAACTAACTGATTCTGAGACAAAAAATTATAGTCTTATGAAATTAAATTATATTTCTTAAGATTTATTTAAACTATTAATCGATAGACATCAATCTATATTATTTTATGCGATTTTTATGATTATTTCGCTCATTAACTCTTAAATAAAACAGATTTTTATTAATCGGGATAAATCTACTTTTAACCTTGTTTCAAGATTCACCAGCTTTAATTCTGAGTTCAACGGGAAGAAACAAAGAAGTAGAGTTATCAATTTGAGTTAGATGTTTATTATAAGAAATTGGTATATCTAGTATAACATAATGAGTGAGGGTAATAGGCCTTTCGGTTTTATGTAGCATGTTCATGCGTCAAGAATTAAAGAAAATCCAATCTATTGATTCGCTTGCACTGGCATTTGGCAAATTCATACAAAACTTAGAATCAGAAAATTTCAAATTTGACCTGGATTTTCTCGTTTACTACATCCTTTAAGCCATATTTACAGTTCTATAACATGTACTCATAATTTCTATTTCTTTACTTATATTTTTTAATATATTATTTAGTGATTTTCTTACCTGTATAACATTCATTTACTTTAATTGCATATATGTTACATATGTATATAATATATATATGATATTTATTCCTTAATTATTCTAATATATTATTTTAGATGCATCATCTTTTATATGAATATTGAGTCTGACTTTAGTGATTCAAGCATTCTTGTCTTCAGTCAGATCACAAGGACAATAATTTTCAATAATATGATCACATTCTTTTATATTTTTTTTCATAAATTTAACATTAATTATTTATATTATTGATCGTCTAATATGAACTTTATGATATTCTTGTTTTCATCAGCATTTTAGTCAAGTAAAACTACTGTTTCACATTATTTAAAAAGCGGCTTCTTTTATAAAAAAAATTAATAATTTTTTTATATGCGGATTCAAATGTAATGTTGTTGTACTCATTCGATATCTTTTAAGCAGGTAAGTAAATAAGGACTTTAGGATTACAATGACGAGAGAAGAAAGATTCATTGGGCTTTGCGAAATTATTTAGCAATGTAGCTTTTCATATTAGCTGACTTTATATATATAGTTTTGTACAATTAAATACAATGTTCATTATGAATTCTTTACTTTTTTGAATATTTCACTCTGAAAAGAAGAGATTTTCTTTAAAAAATGTTAAAAAAAATTTTATTTTTTCTGTATGAAACAGATTCTTTATTATTATCAATTGCTTAATCATGCTAATTAGGAGAAACATCTGATGGATTTTTAACTTAAAGTGTGCGAATTGACACAAGAATTTGATATGGAGTTCTCTTTTTTTACATTTTATCATTATTTTTTTTTAAAGATAACTAGTGAAATATTTCGCAATATATTAGAAAACTTTCAAAATCTATATATTCAAGTATCCTCAACCTAAAATTTCCTTCACGTTTTATAATTGAAAAAGTTATATAATTTGACGGAGATTGACGTAGAATAGATTGTCATTTATTAATGGTTAAACGAAAATAAAAATTTTGACTTTTTTGATAAGAAGTTTATAGATTCATAAAAATAAGTTATAATAAATAAAGGCTACATAATTTCTAATTAGTTGGGAAAGAAAAAAATTATATCAAAAATATAATTAACTTACACGTCGTACTAATATTCCCTTTCTTCTAATGATGTCAGTTTTATAATATCTAACACTTTATTTTTGAACCATAAACAGTAATTAATAAGATTATAATAAACAAGAACTTTATGAGCTAAAATATACTTTCGAAAGTGTCTTTTATGTTCTTCCAATGTCAAAACACAGCAAAGTTTTTATTTTACCTTTTAATTAAGGATGGTTGACAAGAAAAGCTATGATACTTTTATCACAGAAGTAGCTTACTAGAGTTTATAATTATATTAGATCGTTTTAACTGAATTTGTTCCATATTGAATACTTAAATTATTTCTTGTTATCAAAGAAATTTGATTTGTCTTTTTCATGTAGGAAAATTAAAAAAATTTTACTAAGATTTCTGTTTTTTGAAATTTTTGTTAAAATAATAATTACATAATTGTGTTTGAGTAGTCACATATTATTACAACTTATTTCTGCATTTTTATTATAATCATTAATTATTTTGAGTTTTTGTCTTACTTTGTACTTGCTTAAGAAACAAACGTTTTACTATAACTTATTCGCAATATTTTATTTTTCGATCCCACCATTCTAAGTAGAACTGATGTAGAATTGTATTTATAAAAGTTTGAATTAAACAGCATCCAGTTTTTGCAAATGTTTTTTAAGATAACAGTTTGAAAAATATAATGTAATAAATTTTTTTCCCGTACAATATTCGAGTTGCGTAAAAGAGTTCACTGCGAATAATGGAATCAGTCATTTCACAGTAATAGTGAAAAGGTAATTTTTTGGTATTACGGTTGATACAAGTGGAAGAGATTCTGATAAGTTATGAAAGCTTAAAATCCGATGGAAATAAAAGAATGAATGATTTTCTTGAAAAATATTCTTGCCGAGAAAATTATATTTCTAAATCGAAGCACTTTTGGTATTATTTTTATTTTTATTCTTTTTTAAGAGCAATGTCATGAGAAAAGTTAATAAAATTCGAGTTTTAGTTCAGAATATGAAACGAATTTTTTTCTTATAAATGTTAAAGAAAATGAAAATATAGATCTTGATATTACCTTTATATCTAAATTTCTAATGAATCCGATTAGTGCAGAGGAGTATAAAAGTATTGCTTGAATAATTTCGAAAATTGAGGGAAGATAAATTAAGTAAAAAATTATTTCGGAAGGGCAAGTACTGGTATTAAGAATTTAACGTCTGTTTTAAATGTGGTATAATATTTCAGTTATAGAAATAAGACCTAGAAAAATTATGTAAACCTGAAGATTGTTTAAATTTAAAGATCGATATTAATTTATGTTGTAGAATCCTTGAAATAGAAATGAAATTTTAGATATTAAAAAACTAAATTAAAATAAATATTAGAAGTTTCAATTTTAAATTTTTTTCTGAATAAACTATTTAGAATGGTAATACTTAATTTTTTTCAAAGTAAATTTTCAATATGATTTAATTTTTTTTCGCTGTAAAATATTTCAATGTAATTTATTTTTTGCAACTAAATTTTTTTTAAAAAAATTTCTGTAGTTGTATGAGTTTTGAATGATAATGTTCATTAATTTTCTCTACTTTCGCTTAATTAAGTAATTAGTTTATACATGAAGTTTTGACGTAAAAGATGTCTTCTTAATTTTGGATATTAAAGATTTTCTTAAACTTTATTAATTTATATACTTGATTCGAGAAACTGTAGCTAAATTGTAGCACAGAAAAATTTTTTTAGTTTCATATTACATTAATCATATATGTATATATTTATGAAATTTATCGTGGTAATTAGTAAAGACGAACAAATTGCTTTAAAAATTCCTATAAATATATAATATTTCACAATTTTCAATCTATTTCAGACATTATAATACTAGTAATATTTCAGTTATAGAATTAACTGATTAAAGATTTTAAACCAGTAACTTCTTAAATTATAATAAAACTGAATTTAAATATAAGAACTCTGCAGTTTAACCATTATAAATTTCAATCTACCAGGAAGTTCATTTATTAAATTATAAATAAGTATTAATATTAAAGTATGAGTATAGGGTTTTGTTTTAAAACAGAAAATAAATTCCGATTTTATCCAATAATATTTTGTAATGAGAATTTCAACTATCAAAAATTAGTATTTAAATCATTTGTAATAAACAGACATCACCTGGTGGACGACCATTTGTGCTAAAGTTCAAAATTATGAATTAACCAGAAGAGATTTTAGATTAATGTAGAATACTACGGTTCGGTTGACAAATATAAACAGTTTGGAATAAGAGACTTGATTACATTTATTTATATATGAGACATAATTAGAAAAATATAAATTTTATGCATTCTCTATGAAGATGTCAAAATAGTTTTTTAATTATCTGAAAAGAGTTAAATTAAGGGACATCTTATATTTCTTTGCTGAGAAGACAAGAGTTTAAGGTGTTAACTGTGGCTTGCATAGAATAATAGTCTTTAAAACTTTACTAAATGATGTACCCTGACATATGAAAATAGAATAAGAAGGAAAAAACAAGTATAAAAATTGCGAATTAAAAGAAAAAATAAGTTTTATAAAATGTTTGTTAAATGAAGTTTTATAAAAACTTCAAATAATCCATATTGCAAAAATTTAGAAGTTTTGATCGAATTATTAAATGGTTCATGGAATGAATCGGACTTATTTCTAAGTGGAGCAATATTTTTTATTAATTTGTCGATCTTAGTTTCAGCGGTTGAAAAAAATACCTATACATTTAAACTTGAGACATTCTATTTTATACTTAGAACATGAGGTAAATGAAAGTAGTAAAAATTTTTCTTTTTATTAACCCTAAATTAAAAAAAAAAATTTAATGGAAATTAAATTTTACTAAAAAAAACCATGCTTGTTTTCTATATGTGGCTTTGTGAAATACTTCACGGTTAGGACAGGTTTTTGTTTTACTTCAGTTCAGCCAAATGAAATCCTGTGATAATGTCGCCGTACAATCCATTAAATGAGCCCACATTTTTGCATGTTGATAGTTACAACTTGAAACTTTTTCTAAAATCAAAAACTTCAAATAAATACTTTATTATTTATTATTTGATCTTGAGGAAAACATCAACGAAAACTTTTATCCTTTTCTAAACTATTGTTTTTATATTATAGTTTTACATTTTTTAATAACTATAGTTACAGTTTTAAAAAATTTTATGTACTGTTTCTTAATTGTCAGAAGTTTTTCTTTCAAAATGTATAATTTTTTATTTTAATTTTTCTCTTATTTATAACAATTGAGTTCTCATAATTAAGTTGGTAATAATTTTTCTTTAACTACTTTTTGCTTATTTATACTACTCATCTGTATATCATGATCCTTATTTTTGTAAGGACAATTTCTTTGGTTCATAATTGCAAGTTTCAGTTTCTAGGAAGTTTAATTTCATATTCTTTGGTGTGAGAAATTAATTTAGCCGAAAGTTTCATAAGAACTTAGTTATTTTCAGTAAATTTTCTTTAGGAATGTTTACTTCATTATCTCAGCTGAAGTTATAAAAGTTAATTTCTTATAAATTGAAAAAAATGAAAGTACCAAAATATGGAAACAGTCAAAGTTGAAAATAAAAAAAAATTTTATAAGCACCCACACAAAATGTGTTAATACATAATTATAAAATAAAAGTGAAAGTTCCTGTTAAAATGCATAAGTAAATATTATTCAAAATACAATAAATATAATGAATAATAGCCTCTAAAGATATATATTGAGTTATAAATAGGCATTTCTCAATGCGAATGTCAATCAGGTCAAAAACACTAAGGAAAATGCCAATATATTTGGTAGCTTTTGTATTTCACTGCATTCATTTATGCTTTTTGAATAATTTAATTCCTTAATTCTGCAACATTTATTACGATTAGAATAAAATTAAATATACGAAAATACGATTGAAAATCTTAGAATCCTAGTGCTATTGAGGAATAATAGATAAAATTAAAATGTTAAGAATATACTTAAATATTATAAATATTCTACACGTGTATATTTTCTTTAATCTAAACTGTCATCATCAGTATATCACAAAGTTTAATACAAAGTTCAGGTCGTTCGTCTCGTTTTTAATCATATCGAGTTCAGTTTCATGTACTCAGTCAAATATTTTTTGGCTGGTATTTAGATTTCTTAGTTTTTTGTTCTTTTACTGTAGCATTGTAAAAATTCTAAAATTTTTTGATTTTTATCAAAATCCAAAATTTTGATAAAATGCTAGATTTTATGAGTTTGGATGTTTTAGTTTCCTCTTAATGTCTTATCAACCTAAGCATCCGGTAATAGCACAAAATAGCGCATTTGATGATTAATTTTCCGAATTTCATTAGTTTGTTTCAGTAGATTTCATTATTATTAGATGATGAATGAGTTGAATGAGGCAGGACTAGCGATACTTCCGTTATCTAAAAATTGTATTTTTTTTTCATATTGCTCTCTGGCGTACAATAATAATTCTTATTTTGAACGCTAATAGTCCAGAAGAAATTTTTTAATATCACTTTATTATAAACGTTGAATTAAATAAAATTTTAATATGTTTACACGAAATGTTTTTTTAAGACTTATATCTTTGATAAAATCCTTTGTGAAAATATAGTGATTATGGAAATATTTGATATTACAACTAACTTAAAATAAATTAAATGTGAAGGTTTTTAGTTCTATTAATGTACTTCGATTAGGAACATTCTCTATGAATATAATCGATATGAAAATTCTTTGATTATTACAAACTTCAGCTATTGCGTTGTAAATCTTTTAAACGATTTACTAATCACTGGTTGAAATATCTATTCCAACAAAGAGAGAGGTAATGTAATATGAAGTCAAGATTAATCAAACATTGTGGCATTTGTTTTGTTACGTAATGAAAAACCGTTAATAAATTCAATTGGTAGGTTTTTGGTTTCAAAGGTAATCGATTAAATATTTTTCAATGAGCCATGATTACATTGTTATCGGTGAAGTCCTAAAAACATCATTAAAACTGGTTATCAAATATGATCCAAAGTAAAGTTAAGTATTCTAAAGGACGAAAATTATAAGTTTCCAAAAACTCGCCCAATTTTTTTTTTTGAAACTTTAAATACGATTAAAAAATAAAAGGAAGCTTTGAAAGAAAAAAAGTATTTATTAAGTTAATAATATTAACATATATTTTTCGATACAGTTTAGATAAAAGAACATTTTTTTAAAACTTATTAAAGAAATTATTATATTCTTTCCACAGGCTGATGTACTTAATCTTATACATTATGTATATAAAAGATTCTTTGCTCTAGAATAAATTCTGTTATTTGTTAATTTTATTATTATTATTATTTGTTACTATCTCCTATTTTGACAAAACAACTTTTAATGTATTAATATTAATGTATTTCTTTGTAAAAGAAAAACTAATTTTAATTTTTTTAAAATATTTGAAAAAGTACCTGCATTTTGTTTTCTAAAATTTGTAAAATTTAATATTCTAAATTGTAGTTTCATTGACAATCATTTTAAATATTGATTGAGCTACATTTGAAAATAAACGCGGAACATGACTGTTAGTTCTACCCTAAAATGAAACAAACATTTTTGGACTTAATCCGTTAATTTTCAGAAAATTAAATGTTACAACTTGGAGAAAATTTGAAGGCTTTAAAGACTTAAGACAAAATATATACTACGAATTCAAGTTCATCCTTATATGTAATCCATATTAAAGTTGACAAAAATATGATTAATCGAAACTGAATACATTTATTCTGAAATTGACCGAATATTGTCTTATTTTCGAAAGGATATTTTTTAACATATTTTTTGTAATAAATCTAAGAATAATATATTTTTTAGATAAAAATAAAAGTTCCTCCGCAGTTGAAGTTTTTTAAATTTAAAAGAAATTATTATTGTACTAATTCTGACATTGTGTTAAATTCAATTATCCATGAGTTACGGATATTGAGCAATATCAATTATATTTTTTTTTTTGAAAATAAAAACCTTTTTTAATCTAGATGTAAAGGATTAAATAGTTTTTTTAGGTGGTATTATTTAGTTTTCATTTAAATTTTTTAAAAATTTCAGGCCTAGAATTTTTATGTATGCTATTAAAATATCTTTTTATAGGGTATAGTTTAAAGTATAAATATTCTCTGCTTTAGATTTTATCAGTTGTGAATGAAAAAATTATGTTCTATTTGAAATTATGTTTGAATAAGTCTTACAACAGCACAATATATTTAAAGTATTTAAGTTAATGTAATGAGATGACATCAATATTATGGTCAAACTATTTGCAGTTTAGATTACAGATAAAATTATAATAATTGTGATATGAAAATTCTTTCATACCTCATGAAGATTAAATATTTGATCTCATATCAGTTATGAGGATCGTATGGTGTAATTATGAGGTGATATAAAAATATATTGAGAATATTCATGACTGATTTTCTCCTGTTCACTGCATATTTAGTCTTAGCCATGATTTTTCCTCCCTGCGCAGTGCCTCTTTCCTATTTACTGTATTTTACTGGTTTCAACTGTTGACATTTACTACACCTTAAACTGAGCAGAAATTTCTCCTATATATATATATTTCTCTACAGAAAAGACTAAACTAAGCTATCGTCATTCTTCCTATTTATAGTGTCTTTTGTTTGGCATTTTTATTTTCGAAGAATATTTATTTTTTAGGTTTCCATGAAACTGAAACAGAAGAAGGGGTAAAGCCAATTTTTTGGTTTGTTTATTATTTCGTATTTGTGAAAATTTCTTCGCTAATATCGATATATGAATGCCGAAATTTAGCAAAATAAATTTCAGTGTTTTATATCAAAAAGTGGAATTTAGAAAAAGTGTTAATTGATAATAAAGATAACAATGTTAAATAATTAATACGACACTGGGAAAGATGTAATGTTAATTTAATTTGTAAGATTAAATTGTCATATTTGGTGAACGTGAAGAAGATTTTGTTTGTGAAAAAGAATAAAAATGCAAAACAAAAGTTACGATTGCAAAAATTTTCAAAATTATAAATGATTGAATTTAATACTTGATTTATTCTTTGATAATCTCATTAAAAACAAACAAAGTTGAAACAGAATTGCCGTTCAAGAAAAGCCAAGTGAATTTTATTGCTTATTTTCTTCTAAGTTAACCCATTCTTAGCACTGCATTACAGTATTTTTAGACGAACAACAGGTAGTTGCAAAATAAACTAGTTAAGAATATCTTGTAATTATACATTGAAAATGAAGTTATTTAAGTTTTTTAAATGAAGCACAATCCTTAAAATTTTATATTAATTTTTTTATAATAAATTAAATATTTTTACTTGTTTTATTCGCTGTATTTCCAATGAAATATTAGTTATAGCTGATTACTGTGGAATTTCTTCAAAAAGCATAATACCACATTGATTAGAAATGATGATTTTATTAATTAATTTATATTAGTCTCCATTTGAAAAACGAAAACTGCAAATTTTGACTGGGCCTAAAGAAGAGAATAGCGTTATATTCAAATTTTTCAAGCTAAGGGCTTTTGACAAGTCTATTTATGAAGTTAAACACAGTCTTTTATAGCAGGGAGCGGGTGTCGATTTATGAAATAATAAAAGAACGAAATTGTCAAATCCACTCTCTGCTTTTATTTTCTAAAAAGTGAATTCGAAATTGTTCACGTTTTTACGTTTAAAATCTTGATGCAATATATTAATTTAAATTTTTATTTAGAGGTACAGATTAAAAAAAATTTTTTTTTAAATTTATATATGTGATATCACTTTCAAAATTTTAGTCGAAATCTAATGAATGTAGTTTTATACTTTAATGGAACACTATCAAACTCTGTTTTAAAATAATGGAGGGATCAGCAATGTTGAAAATAATTATTTAAAATACATTTATAAAACTATTAAACTTTCAGAGGCTAACATCCAAGGGAATCTTCATAGGGAGAGAAAAGGAATAAATATGATCCAGTTTAAGATGAAATTGCGACACTTTACGTTTTATAAGTACCTTAGAAAGAATGTAAAGTAAGACAATATAAATATTTTGTTATGTTTCGCGTTCTAGGCTTTTTCGGAAAATGTTTTAAAAATTATTTAAATTATTTATGTTTAAAGTCTTCATTTAAAATATTGAAGTAAAAGAAAGCTAAAAACTGTTGCTGTATAAACTAACTTTTAATTGCGTTTTTCGTTGTGTGCATCTACAAAAAATTCTTTCCTAGTGATGTTTGACATATTTTGTGTCCTAAAAAAAATTTTGTCATAATTGTTCATAATGATTGTAATTGCTTGAGTTGAAGAGATCTCGGCCACTTAAAGAGGACCGCAGTTATCCCTGTTAACATTTACGTTTAAAAAATATCAATAAAAAATGAGAAATACCTAAGTTCCGAATTATATTTAACAATTTGTAAAAAAAAATATATATATATATATATATAAGTCAATTATTTGCGTTACCTTTTACAATTAACGTTAGCTTGCCAATATTTTACTTTATTTTTTTTTTTCAATTTTGATTGATGTTCGATCAAATGAAACTTATGGGACAAAATAAAATTGGATTCCGAAAATGTTGACACTTTTAAAAATCGAATGATTACGAAAAAATGATATATATATGTGTGTGTGTGTGTGTGTGTGTGTGTGTGCGTGCATGCGCATATGTGTGTATACAAAAATTTCGTTTAAAAAATGCTTTCCTGAAATAATTTGGAACTTTAATCCAAAGTTTTTGGACCTAGGAAAATTTCGAAATTGAAATTTTATTCCACTTTTAATTTCAGTATTTCACGTTTCCCCTTCAGACAACTTAATATCATATGACTATCGGCAGAAGAAGTGAACCATATTTTATGCGATATCAAATAGTAATAACATTTATAAATTTTAATATAAATTATGTAACTCAAAAGTATTAAAAAGTGGAATAATTTCCGTTTATAATATTTTAAGCAGATAAAGCGACGATTATCATCATTATTATTATTATTATTTTAATTCATAATTTAGTATTTGTTTTTTTCAAAAAGTTTCTTAATTTTTTAATAATGAGGTGTTACTTAATTTTTGCCTCGTTATTTTCAGTTCTCCGAGTCTTACTGTTTGTATATCCTCTTCCAGTAAGTCAAAAATTAAGAAATGCCTAAACAATACATCAACTGACGATTTCATCAACTAAATCGAAAGATGACATTTTCTTTATTTTTTTAGCTTATTTTGTTTTTAATATTCTAGATTTCAGCTTTCGAAGTTTTCATATTTCTCGCTCTTTCCTCTGATATTTTGAGACCCAAAAATGAGCCTTTGCCTCCTGTAAGAATCTTTGGGAAATTTTGGAATAATTGAATTTTTTGTTTTTGCCATAAAGGGAGAAATCTAAGATGCTTGAATTAATTTACAAAGTGAGATTGTTGAAAGGAGTGAAAAAAAGATGATATTAAATTTTATCGAAAAATGAAAATTGTGTTTTAATTTTTGGCCGAACTAATGAAGAAATGGCGTTATTAGTATATATTTGGTGCTTAAATTATTTTTTTAGAATCAGTAAATTTATTTTTTAAAACAAGAAGACCTATATATCGAGAATTTCCGATTTATAAGAATAAATCGGCTTCGCCAATTTATGTACAGTAACAGTTTCTTTTAATACCTGAAGATGTGTCCTGAAAGTAGTCGGGTCTTGAGTGAACCTAATCAGAATTTAATGCTTTAAATTTGAAAAAAATTCATGGATTATTCTCGCGCATTGCCGCAAATGGTTATTCCTTTTAAATAAAATTTTCCTACATTTAATCTTTGCCCAGTATAAAAATATAAATTGCAGTTTCACTCTGGCATATTGGTTTTTGAAAGTATAATTCTGGCGAATAAAAGGGGAGATGATGGAGGAGGAGAAGCGAAAGGAGAAATTATTGCGGTAATTTTTCTCTTTTGGGCAATAAACCTTTGAGATCTTTTTATTAACAATAATGTTTTATCACATAGAAATTTGAAGTTTTTAATCTAAAAATAAAATTTTTCAGGAATAATGTCGGCGAAATTTTTGTAGATGATATCAATTTAAAAAAAAATAATATGTGGATATCCAAAAACAGTATGAACGTCGGATTTATGAGTTCCATTCATTTACCTAATTGAAAATTATATTTTTGTGGGAAATGGATTTTTCTTAAATTTTATTCTTCTAATCACTGCGGTTTATTTTCGTATTAAATGGAATTATACCTTTCATTTCGTCTTGCATCTGGACATTAGATATTAATAAAGAAAAATTAATTTCGGTTATGCATTTAAGACTTATCAGTCTTTTAAGTGGAGGAAAACTGTTTTTCGTGACATGATTAAGGAAGTTTTAGATCTATTAACGAGCATGTTCTTCGTTTATTCGCATCAGTAAGAGACACAGATGTACGAGTTCTGACATTAATCTTAACATTTTTTTTTCTCTGAAATCATTAATTCCCCCGTATTTTTTAACGCATCTGTGGAAAAGATTTTAACAGCTAACAAGTTCTTAAATCGTATTTAAAAAAGCTGTCAAGTTAATCTGTCTGCGTAGAATTCTTCGTGTCATTTTTCTTCTTTTATAACAAAGCCAGTACAGGGGTTTTTGGTGTTGAAGAGATTAATTAAATTGAAAGAGCGAGTTTGTCGTTGTTGCAGTCGGAAAAATTTATAGGATGTTGACTGAGAGTCAAAACATATTTGTAACTTATTAAAATTGTGTTTGAAAGAATTTTTTAATTAAAAATAATTAAGGCAGTAAAAAAATTAATGTTTTATTTGTGATTTTATGGAAATGGTACAGTTTCGTGATTTGTTAAAAAAAAATTGGGAATGTTCTAACATTCTGAAGATAGTAATGTAATGATTAGATTCAAAGAAATCAGGAAGTTGAGCCTTAGTTTTAGCTTTAATTGCGGGAAAGTAAATATTCGGCAACTTTAATATTTCATTCCCCAAGTTTTTTGAGATAGGTTATTTTATGAATAAAACTTTAGCAGAATATTAAAATTATATTTTTTTTTAAATTAAGAAAATATTTTTAAGCGACACACAAATCTTTAAAAAAATAATTACATTATATCTACATTCATTTTCAACATCATGCATATTGTATTATCTTTGGCAACAGCTTACATTTATAATAGGGTATAATAATTTTTATTAATGTTCTACTGAGTTGTAAATTTTATTAATTACTTAAACTCTAAATCATGTTTTCAATTTTTGAATTTATATTTTTAAAAAAATTGCATCATTTGGATTATTCATTAAAAAGGAACTTGTATATAAAAAGTCAATATACGATCCAGTACAAAAATATATGAATAGATTAATTTGAAATTTTCCAAGGAGGCTAAGGAAATGATTTTTTGAAAACTAATATGCAAAATATTAGACATTTTACCTAGTGTCTATTATGAATGAATGTTATATTAAAGAAGGATAAGGGAACTTATTTAAAAATTAAAAAATTTCATAAGTACTTAAAAATAATTAGTCTTTTAAACACACCAATATTACTATATATATTTCTACTTAGTCATTTTTTTTATATAAATAATATTAAAACTTTGAATTGAGATTATGATATGATAATGATTAACCAATAGTTGGCTTTTGTCATAATATCTCAAATAAGCAAATAAATATATATTTTTTAAAAATATTATTACAAAATTGGCAATTTGAATTTTTCATAATGGTAAACATGAAACATACATTATAGGAACAACTGCTAGATGCCGTGATGATATAATTGTATTTGCTAGTAACATGGATTCAGCTTCACAATAAATTGCTTTATTTTTGCTGATTGTTGTTTTTCCACAGAAACACTGTCCTGCATTATCAAGAAGTCTAACTAAATCATTTGGTAGTACTTCTTCATTATACTTTATTCTGTGGATGTAAAAATAAGAGAAACTAAAAATCACAATATCATGTATGAAATTACAAAAATAATAAAATCAAATGGTTTTATTAACAAAAAAACTTTCTAATTTTCAAAAACATTCTTCTTGCCTTTTTTTATTTGCATTAGAGAACTTAAAAGATATGGTTATTTGCCTGATTAAAATATTTAAAATTTTACATACTTGGTATCAATTATGAATTTTCCGGTAAGCTCCAATAAACTATAGAGATATCTATTATGTTCCATTTTTCTCATTTTTTCCAATACATGAGAATTGGAAAAATAATTCATCTCAGCAGAAGAGACAGTGAAATTAAGTTCACCTGATAAATCTAAAGTATATAATTTTTTCCATTTTTTCCGCCTTATATTCGCTGGTAAAGCTTTTAAGCAATTATTACTAACATCAAGGACTTCAAGTTGGGGCAATTTACATAACTGAAAAGGGATAGTTGTCAATAAATTTCCATTAACTTTTAGTTTCCTCAAAATTGGTAATCTTGTTATATTTCCAGGTAAATGAGTTATCTGAAATAAAAAATATTATTATGAAATATTAACAGTGATAAAAAAAGTAATTTGTAATGCACAATTAGCAATTAAGGGAAGACATAAAATGTTAAAATGTGATTATATAACAAAATTTTGTAAAAATGTAAAGTACAATCTTTGCAAATGAAGACCATTTATATAAAACTATTTATATAAAACTATTTATATAAAGTATTATATAAAAAACTATAAATTCAAGTTTAGATGAAATCATATGTAAATAATTCAAAAGTGAAATCAATTGATGTTTTTATATTGAGTAAAAACCTACTTTATTGTAAGAAATGTCGAGAAATTGAATTGACTCTGCTATGGTATTTGATAAAAATGACCAATTTGCACAACCTAAATTATTATCAGACAAAACTAGTTGTTTAAGAAGTAAAGATCCAAACTCAAATGGTAATGCTTGAAGATGATTTTTACTTAGATCCAAACATGTTAAATTCTTTAATTTCAATATTCTAGAATCAAACTTTTTCATTTCACAGTTATTAATCTGAAAAAAATTTAAAATAAAAAAGCTTAATTTTTTTAAAATTAGAGAATTTATAGATATAATATTGATATGAAACCTGTCTCTTAAACATTAAAAAATTTTTTATGATTGATGTTGTTGTTGTTATTATTATTATTATTATTATTATTATTATTATTATATAGAAATATAACATTTGTGAGTATTCAACTGATATTACACTTTGTTAATTTAAGCATTAACAAATGTTAATGAATTCCAAAAATTAGACTGGACAACTTTATCTTCATTTTATCTTAAATGATGTATGATAAATTATATATTTTCAGTTCTCTTTATTCAAGTCAATGTAGTTAAGAGAAGAATTACCATTAAATATTCTAAATTATTTTTAAATCCTTTTAATACTGGATAATCATTTTTTTTTAATATTTCTAATTTAGTTGGATTTTTTACTGGATTAACTATAAAATAGTTTCTAAATAAAGGAATATTTTTTTCTTGGTGTCTCAGTACTTTTCCAATATATAATTTGAAGTTATGAAGTTCACTTTTATCTGCAGTGATATACACATCGTGTGGCGGTTCCTTAAACCGGATGGTAAATTTGCCTTCATCAATACATTGTCCAAAAATCCTTTCAATATTTTTATATATCTGAAAGTAATATAGTTATTTCATTTCGTAGAAATAAAAATTTAAAATAAAAGTTTCTTCAGTAAAGATTTTATATAAAAGTTTTTATACTTGCTTTATAACGACTGTTCGATTTGCTTTGAGTAGTAATTATTATATATGGTTCAGATTCATCAGAAATTTTTGTAATATATATAATTGAATTTTTTTGCCTTTTAGTAGGTTTTATTGATAACGTAGGAAGATTTCGGTCTGAAATTATTATTTTGCAACGCAGTCTCATTTTGCAACTTTGCAAAATACCGCAGGCCTAAGACGTTAATCACAAAGTAATGGAGTCAGATATGCGTCTGTTCGGAACAGTATTGCCAACATTTCTCAATTAAAACGGAAATACTTTTCCGTCGTGAATATTATTACGCGGAATATTTATAATGGTTACAGATAGTAATAAAATTTTTTGCAGTATTAGTATATTGTTTTTAATTTTTTTATTTTTTAAATAGTTTTAATTGTATGATTTATGATAAATTTCATGTCAATTGGCGGACTTTTATTTGCGAACTCTATAATCTTCAGTGTAGTTCTTTATTATTTTCAGTGAAATATTTGAGGGAAGTGACACCATATTTCCGAAAAGCCAGCATTATTTCCGAAGTTGGATGGGAACTCCAACGGGGATTTTTGACGGGGGAACCTCCTCCTCCAAAATCACCTCAAAGAGCGGACACAAGATATCTTCCTCTACAGCTTTGTTATTTGGTTAGAAACTTCAGGCACATAGATCCAGGTATGGGTATTTATAATTCATGAAAATAGTAAAAGGTTGTACGTTATCTATATATGAAAATGTATTATATTATACATAAATACTGACATTTACAGTTACCAGTAACGAGTAAAAAAATTAGGTTTCATATTTTTAACGTAATTAATTTTGAATATGCAACTTATTGACATTTTGATTTTAAAACCAAGAAGTTTAAAGTTTTTCACAGTACAATTGTTTTAGAGTTGTAAAACATCATTATCTGAATATAAAAAAAGATGGAAAATTTTAATTTCATGTGGAAAACTTATTGTCAAACCATCAATAAATGTATAATTTGTATATATATTACAGAAAATAGAACCTTGGAACTCCATTCTCCTGATAATGTTCATGCTTGCATTCTGAGGGCAGCCGATGCAGCCGAAGCCTGTGCATGGTTTAATACTCTTCATTCAACTCTGGGTTTTCTCACCGATCGAGCTATGAAAGTAGCATCTGGCGCACTGTCCAATATTATAGGGGAATTAAAATTGATAGGCTGGCTTTCAAGAAAACCTTATTGTGTGGTAGTTTTAACTGAAATTTCAATAATATCAGATGAATATTTTAATCAATTTCAAGAATCTGATTATTAATCTTCCTGGTGTTAATTAATAGCGATAGCAATTAAATGGTTCTGTCTTTCTATTATCTATAGAATGGTCGATCAAGTTCCGAAAGTAGCGAAGAAAACGAGAGATGGCAGTCAATATTTGCTGTTGCCACAGAGAGAGAATTAAGACTTTATGAATCAGCACCGTGGAGTATCGAGGCATGGGCGGCTCCGATGGAGGCTTATCCGCTTCTTTCAACGAGGTTTTGATTATTTCTGTCTATGTTATTTGAAATAGATCTCAATCTTGTAACCACCAATGTATTTACATACATTATATAAAAGTATATCTTTCTTCAATTTCCATTATTATATATAGAGGTACAATTTTGAATTTAGATTGGTCAGCTCCAGCAGGCAAACCGACATTATTATTTTCAATATTCGCTGCGGCACGGGTGAAGGTGTCATTACGCATCATTTGCGAGCAGAAACCCACAGGGACCTGGCAGTCTGGGCTCGAACTCTTGTACAGGGTGCTCATCAGTGTGTAGCTAATCAACGAGACCTAATTTGTCGTAAGTTTTTTAAAGATAATTTCCCTTCAGTTAATTTTATTTGTTATTTAGGATATAAATATAAAAGTAATCTGTGAAGAATACAGCATTTATTACCTAACATTTTGTTTTCTAAGGATGTATATATCAAGGCCAACCGTGCCAATTGATAATTCATTATGAAAATGGATTCAAACTTGTTGAAAGAGGCGCACATTCCTTGTCGTCTAGAGAATCAAAAGTGTTGTGGAGTTATCCTTTTGAGAAACTAAGAGCTTCAGCAGATGATGGAAATAGATTATTATGGTTGGATTTTGGAGGAGATGATGGAGAAGTGGTAAGTTGACTTATCAATAAAATATTCCTTATATATAAATATTAATAAGTAACATATAAAAAATTTGTCACTTTATTTTTTATTTATAAAATAATGTGGTATTTATAAATATTCTAATAAATTACTTTGAATTAAAATTGATTAGAAATTTTTTACTTATTTACTTAGAATTCGAAAATACGTTAAAATCATTGTAACAATTTACAATCAAATATTGTAAATGAAATATAAAAGTATTAATATAATAATTGAAATATTTTGAAATTATTATTTATCTTTTTGATCTACGTATGATATTTTGATGTGATTTTATATTAGATTTTATATTTTTAGGAGTTAGATTTGGAAACTTGTCCGAAGCCTATAGTATTCATTTTGCACAATTTCCTATCAGCGAAAATACATCGATTAGGATTGATCGCCTAAATTTTTATATTTGTTTATTAATATATCTGGAGTATTATTTAAAGTGTCAATTATATTATTAAGAAATTAAGTGAAGATAAATTTTATATTTATAGGTACAAATAGCCTATGTACTAAATTTATCTTTGTTTCCAAAAAACCTATGTATTATATACATAAATTCATATTTGTGGCAGAAGATGAATTCGTGATGTCATATGTATATATCATGGCATTGAGTTATAAATATTTGCTGTTTACGCTTTACTAGTATCATCCATTTTTAAAATAGAAAGCAGAAAAATGGATTTCGCGTGATTTATGCGAAAAGCAAAATGCTACTAAGGTGTTAGATGCAAAATAATTTTATATTTCATGGTGAATTGTAATTATTACATTGAAGATTGCGAAAATTATTAAACAATTTTCTTATCACTCTATGAGAAGGAAATTTAAAACTTCTACAATCGAATTAGTTAATTTTTAATCATTAAGCCAAAATTTAACATGTATTTTAATTTCCATGTATTGTATCAAATCCGATTGTATAAATGTCATATCTGTCATTCTTATTATTTCTGTTTTAAGATCGTAAAGGCTTGTTAACAAAAAAATTAGACTTATCTGTCTGAATATTTTTATTTTATTTTCTCTTGAAATAGCAATTTTTTTAATTTGATGGATTTCTCTTAATATATATTATATTTTGTTTAGACATACTGTTATAAAAATCATTAAAACTTTTTTACATTTTTATGAGTTGTGATTTTACAATTTGTTTTTTATCATTATGAAATTTTGATGAAAATTAATGCTTTAACATTAGCATTGTACAAAAAATCTTTTGCTTTCATTATTTATTATTATTATTATTATTATTATTATTATTATTATTATTATTATTATTATTATTAAAGTATGTAATTATTTCAATCTAAGAAAACTTAATATATTTAATTTAAAAAATTTATTGACAGAATATATCTGTTATTAATATATATTAAATGTTTCGGAAGCTATTGAAATGTATCATAATTAATAAACATGAAAGAAAAATTTTCTAGAAAAAAAATTGTTCAAAAACAATTTATAATTGAACATTATATTATTTATATTTGAGGCAATGTACAAAGGTGTTGTTTCCCAAAATGGAAAAGTTTAAATCTTCATTATTATGTCATTTTCATTTTATTTCATTTCTTTTTATTTATATTTATTCTTTTTTCATTCTTTTTTTTCAATTCATTTTTCTTTTTATTTATATTTATTATAATGTTTAATAATTTTTTTCCCTTTTCAGAATTTTTTCACTCAAGCATGGAAAATTTTTTATTTCTTTTAAATATATATATTTATAGTTGATTTTTTCTAAGAAAATATAATTTTTGAAATTAAAAACTAAATATTTTTTATAAAGAGGTAATACTTAATTTTCAAAATTTACGAAATTAATCAGATTCTGTATTAAAACTTCACAGTCAGAGTAAAAGATGTTAACATTCAATTTAGAAGATACATAATAATTTACATATAATTTAGAAGATACATTATAAAGAAATTTTAAAAAATATTAGATATTTGTAGGAGCAACATATCAATTTTTATTTCATTAGCTGTAATGTTGTCAAAAATTTTGAAGAATAAATAATTTTTTTACTATAAATAGTTTTATTTGAATTAAGTAAAGGATTAAATTATCATTGATAATTCTTTGTCACTGAATGTATATTACTGTGATACATTGAAATTGCTTCACATAATTAATATTGAAGAAAAGAAAATAATTCAATACAACCTTCAAATATTATAAGATATGGTAATAAAAAATTTTTTGTTTATCAGATGAGAAAATTATTTTTTACGATGTATGAAAGACTCCTGATTCATGTGATACTCAAGAAATACATGTAAAATTTCTTAATAATTTGAATTTTAGGATATGCAATTAAAATTATATCAAATTACTTTTAGTTTAATTGTAACTAAAATAAAGAAAATAATATGTAAGCTGGCAAACCATTTAAATTTTTTTTTGTGACAAGAAAATAATGAATTTGATAAGAATTGGATTTCTATATCTTATTTTTCATAATTTTTAAGTTTTCCGAACATTTAAGATTGAAAAAAAGAAGCAGTTAACCACAAATTTGGCACAGTTTTGATATTAGTTGCGATGTCCTAATCTTTCTATCTAGCACAAATCAACATTATTTTGGGACCAATATTGGTTTTCGATTCTATTTCAATTTAATTTGCCTTAAAAACTAAATCTAAAATTCTACATGAAGAGTAAATAGAACTTAAAAAATTGATCATCTTCAGAGCATAAATCAGTAAATATAAGTGAATGGCATTTCATGGCAAATTGATTTTCTTAGGCTTTCAGGAATATATTAGTTGTTATATCAGTTTCATTGTGTGGAAAAGTATCAAAATTGAAACTCAGTCATGATTCTTAAATATTTAATTTTTCAAAAACAACATTGTAAATTTTTTGCATGTTGGGATATGTGGTGGAGGAAAGTTTTAAAAATCTGCAAAATTTTCAAGTTTTTTCCTTGACAAAAAAAATCTTTTGTCCTACTTTCATTTTAAACATTATTATCTGTGTTGACAACTAAAATATCAATTCAAGTGCCTTTTTTTATTTCATCCAAAACGCACATGATTTTTTTAAGATGTGATGACAATTATGGATTAATTAATTTTTTTCTTCAAATTAAAAACAGTATTGTTTCAAAGGTTTGCAATTTATTCAAAAAAGAAAGTGATTTCCGCCATCAGTCACATTAAACCTTCACTAAAAAAATTATATAAATTCATTAAGCTGCAATACGTAATAAAACTTAGTTATTAGGATGCAAGAAATTGCTGCCCTAATTTAAATGATTTTTTTAATATTAAACAGTGGAAATATTGTAATTGTTATATGCCTTATATGTCGATTATATTCAAAGAGCTTTTGACCCCAAAAAAAGCGAACACATATTTTCAGTTTTGAAATTTTATACTCCTTGACAATATATTTAAGAAAAAAAAAAGGAGTTCAATTATTATGAGATATCAAGGACATTATAAGGTTATATAAATTGCATATTTCAAAATAATATTAATATAAATTTCCTAAAATGTAATAATTTCTAATATATTTCATGAAAATAGCGAATTCTAATGTAAGATGAAATTTTTTTAGTGCTCTTAGCCTGAATATGTCTTTAATGAATGAAAAAAAATAGTCAAAATTGAAAATAAAACACGGATGCATTTTACGGAATTTGCCGATAAAATATGAGATTAAAAATAATTCAAATGCTTAAAATTATTGTGATACTGTTTTTTGGGTTTTAGATTATGGATTAAATTCATTCGAGTTTATTAATGGCTGAGATGTAGAATGGCTGTAAAAATATAAAATAAGAGAGGTTATATTATACACTATAACTTCTCCACTACTAAAATGAAAATTCACCACTAAAAAAAATACTCTAAAACATTTTGTAAATTTAAAGTGATACTTCAGATTATAGCAACTATAGTTATTTTAATGAAATAATAAATACTGAAATGAGAGCTTTTGTGTACTGTGTTATCAGAATCATACTTTGAAAAAAAAAATTGAAAGTCATTAGAATTGTTAGATGTCTGTTAAATGGAAAAATTGAATGTAGAATATAGATATAGGAACATAAATTAGGTCACAATAGACTATTAGCCACATTTAACTGTTAATTACATTTAATTTATTTTGCTAAGTTCGTATTATAATAATCTTTTTATACAAGAAGCTTCTTTTTATATCATCTGCTACATTCTAGTAAAAGACCTTGTTCATTATCTAAATCATTTCCATAATATTCTTCAATAAATATAAACGTTTAAAATGTGTACGTCAATTTAATTTTATCTCCTCTTAGTTTAGAATAAGTAATTTGAAATTCTTTGAAAGTTTGTATATGGTTGACAGTTTTGTTTTTATTTTTTATTTTTATTTTTTTTTAATGGAAATGGGAATAATCAGACACTAAAATTGAAAAAGCATCCATTAGATTGCATTGATATTTGCAAGACACAATTCTTTCCCTGAACTTTTCGTATTTGAATAAAGAAGCAAAATCTCAATGAAAAATTATCAAGATATCGTGTGAATATTTTAATGTAAGAGACACCTAAAAAATACAATCATACTTATTAAAAATAGCTGAAAATTGAATGAATTACTGTCTTCTAAACTATGATTTTTTGAAAAATGACGTTTACTCTTAGAGGGAAAACGAGTGAAGTGCATTCAGAAATGTCAGGAAATTGGAACTCCGTGGCGAGGTTTGGCGGTTAATGTTTGAATGATAACTTATTATTCGTAAAGATACTCAAACGCTATTTTTATTCTTTAGTTACATAGAAATAAACAATATTAACCCCTTCTTGCAAAAGTGATTATGAGAAAATCTCAGGCTCCATCTCTTAAATCAAAAACTAGTGTAGAAGTAAATCGTGAAAAGTCAGACGAAAAACATCGTGGTAAGGTTATATAAACTTTAAAAATCTACTCAATTTTTTCATTTCTTTATTTTTTAATTGTTTATTCCAGTATATCCAGAAAAAATTAGAAGCGTTGACACGGTTTTAAATCTATTACTTGGGACTGAAGAATATGATAAAACAAATGTTCGTGTTGAAGGAATCGATGCTGATAGAAAAGAAAAAGATAACTGCAAAAACAATTCTCTTACTGAAACTGAGTTCAGTATTACTCAAATCAATTCCTCTATGAATTCCATTTTGCATAATGCCTCAGAAGACATCAGTATTTTTACTGTTATGTATTGTAAGCCATCAGCAAAAAAGCACAAAGTATGGGCAGGAGATGGAACTCTTGAAGTAAAGGGCAAATTTTTAACACTTAAAGATGACAAAGGAAAAATATTAGGTATTAATTTACATAATTTTAAAAAAAAATAGTGTATTTCATTTGATATTTTACTTTATTCTGCATTTTATTAACATTAATTTATTTATCCATTCTTTAAGATTCATTAAATTTTTTAAAAATTACTACTAGGTACAGCTTCTCTTAAACAAAAAAGTTTAGAGGAAGGTAGCTGTTTGTTGGTAGGAAATAAAGAAGTCCAAATAATTGAATTATTAAGGCAGAATTGCAATACATCACAAAAAGAAACAAGTCCTGAGAAACAACCTATGAAAAAAAGAAAAATTATTTTAAGTGGTAAGAGATTTAAGAGTCCGTCTATGCATTTATTGGATGAAAATAACTGTGGATTAATTCTCCCTGAGCCAAATGCTGAACATCAATGGCACTTTAACAAAGATGGTTTGCCTGTCACACAAGTTTGCATTGAAAGAAATTTAGCAAGAAACTTAAGGTACCACCAGTGCACAGGGATAAGCTTTTTATATGAATGCATAATGGGTTTTAAATCTAACAATTTTATGGGAGCTATACTAGCTGATGAAATGGGATTGGGGAAAACTCTCCAAACCATTGCATTAATTTGGTATGAAATTTTCATTGGAAATAATTTTAAATTAAATACTGAATTAAATTTTAAAACTAGAAAAGATTTTCTTGTAAATGTTGAATTCAGTAATTTTTTTTGCATCCATTACAATAAGTATTTTAAAAAGTAGGCAACTTGTAATGAGGGAAATTTTATATTTTTTACCAAATGAAATTGGATAAATGAATTGGTAAATATGGTTTAAAATTTAATCAGAATTGTTACTCATGACAATTTATGACCTGAGATAAAATTAGGATAAAATTGTAATTTTACCTGTGAAACTTGAGAAGACCAAACATTTTCCTCAAAAAGTCCTAAATTAATATTTTTATAAAAATTTTTGATAGACATTTATTTATTGCTTACTGATTCTTAAAACTACCTTATGACTTATATTTCTTCAACTGAAGAAATGAAATCAAATTTATAAGTGATTTTTGTTAAAGTTTTTCAAAAAATTTGAGGCAATGATTATAATAATTAAGTTTTGAATTTTTCTCTTTATTTTTAGGACACTCTTAAAACAAGGGCCTTATGGTAATAAGCCAGTTTTAAAAAAAGTGCTGATAGTGACACCTAGTAGTTTAATAATGAACTGGCATAATGAATTCATAAAATGGCTGGGAAGAGAAAGGCTAGCACCTTATGTCGTAAATTCAAAGAAAAAACCTGAAAACATGAAAGGTCCAGTAATGATTATTTCTTACGAAATGTTTTTAAGGTATTACTTAATTTAATGTTTTAAATTTTTTAGTCAATTTCTGAGAATTTGCTTCAAATTAATTTTAATTTAATGCAGATACGATGAAAAAATCAAAGATATAAAATTCGATTTATTGATTTGCGACGAGGGACATAGATTAAAAAATACTAATATAAGAACTACGCAACTTTTACAACAACTAAATTGCCCAAAGCGTATTATTCTTACGGGAACTCCAATTCAAAATGATTTGAAAGAATTTTATGCGTTAATTGATTTTGTAAATCCAAATATTTTGGGTTCCCCGTCTGATTTTCGTCGTCATTTTGAAGAACCGATATTAGCTTCCCGGCAGCCGCATGCAGATAAGGCACTCATATTGAAAGGAGAGGAATGTATTGCTGATTTAAAAAGGAGAACGAGTTTTTTTTTACTGCGGAGAACGAAAGAAGTTATGGAGACTTATTTACCAACAAAAAATGAAATAGTGGTTTTTTGCAAAGTTACCAAAAAGCAGCAAGAAATTTATAATATTTTAATCGATTCATTAGTAGAAAGTAAGGAAGGTTTACTTGGATATTCCGAAGCATTAATTCATCTTGGTGTTATCATGAATATGAAAAAAGTTTGTAATCATCCTGCACTTTTGTGGAAGAAAGATACCGACGAAGCAAAAGAAGTATTTACATTTATATATAGTATTTTTTCTCTAAATAAAAATTAATCTGTGAGTCTTAATCTAAAATTATGCTATCTTTTAGGATCCTTTACTTGCTAAAATATGTAAATTATTTCCAAATGTGAAGGGAAATTTCAAAGCAGAACTCAGTGCAAAATTATTATTAGTTATCAGTTTTCTTCGCGAACTAAAAAGGAAATTTCCAAAGGAAAAAGTTGTACTTGTGTCCAATTCAACACAAACTCTCGATTTATTGGGTAAGAATCACAAGAATATTAGTTTGAGAATCAATTTTAGCTATCTTAAATTTTATACATTAACATAAATTTGTTCTTTTTAGCCTTTATTTTAAATATATTTACTCTAAACATGTAATACAACATTTTTTATAGAAATTAACTTATGGTTATCAGTTTCATTTATTTATCTTTGAGTTAAAAATCATGGTTTAAAATCGAAATTAATGTTTGAACTGTTTAGTTATTACTGAAAATTATCGAATATTAATATTTTTGTAAAACCATCTCTGAATAACTGTATATTGCTTTTGGTTTCATAATTGATTAAGCCGAACTTCAAATTTATTATGTAAAAATATTTTTACAAACTAGTTATAAATTATATGAAATTTATTTTTGTGAAATATTATTTATACTTATATATATTGTTACATGTATTTATATATACATATGTATAATAACATGTAACATTTATATATAAACATGTTACTGTTTGAGAATATTATTGGAAAGAAAAAAATTAAATTTTATTTCTCGATCTTGTATATTAAATACATGAAGGCTAATTTTTTTTCAATAGAAAATCAAATCGTTTCACTGGGCTATTCAACAACTCGCCTGGATGGAAATGTTCCTGCAACAAAGAGGATTCAGATCGTAGACAATTTTAATCACTCTTCTTCTATTTTTGTGTTTTTATTAAGTTCAAAAGCTGGGGGTGTGGGTCTTAATCTTATAGGAGCTTCTAGATTAATACTGTACGACTCTGATTGGAATCCTGCTACGGATTTACAAGCAATGTCTAGGATTTGGCGTGATGGTCAAAAACGTTCTGTCTATATTTATAGGTAAGTTATAAATGTAAAACAATTTAGTCTAGCCAGAATTTGTCTTTGATGCAATTTTTTTTATATGGACAATATAAGTAAGATGCAATTGTATTTCATGAAATATATGTAATAATTTTATAAAATATAATAAATGAATGTAATGAGATGAAATGTGTAGCATAACCGAAAATAATTTTTATTAAATATTCTGATCATAAATAACTTAAGAAATGATTATGGGACTTCTACTTTATTTATAAAATATACTTTACTAATTTAAAATGTAGCTGTTAATGTTTTACTCACTTAATCTGCAGTAAACTTTATTTGATCGGAGAAATACAGGATTTTGTCATTAATGTTGCAAGATCAACTTTTCCAAATTGATTGTCAGTAAAGCCAGAAAAAAAATTTATTATCAAGTTTTAGAAATAACAAGAGCTTTTGATGACAATAAAACCAATTTGGATCAAAATAAATTCTAAAACTATAATCATTCAGGATATAAATTTAAAATTTTTATGGCTGTAACTGGAAATATATTTTTTCTAATTTTTCTTAGTGATTGCTTTTTTAGGTTCGTGACAAGTGGAACGATTGAGGAAAAAATTTTTCAGAGACAAATCAATAAACAAGGACTTTGTGACGGTATTATTGATCCTCAAAAAATCGATACCATTAAATTGAGTGAAGAAGAAATAAAAGATATTTTTTCGTATTGCGAGATTCAAAATGATTGCCTGACACATGAAGCACTTTCTTGCAAATGTTTGAAAAACGGCGAAATGTCTTTAATTCAAACAGAACAAAGAACATGCCAATTAGTTAAACAGCCGAATTCCATTTTAAAAATGAGTGAATTACTTAAATGGGAACATTATGGATCTCCTATAAAGCCTTCTTTGCTTTCTGAACTGTGCCTCTCCGATGGTGAAAGTATTAACTTTATTTTCCGCAATGTTCAAAAATTAGCATCAAAATCACAAAGTATTAGCGAGAGATAATTTATTAAGTGAATAAATTTTTATAACGTATTAAGAAATTAATATAGTTTGTCGACGTTTGTTTTCTTAAATCTTATAGTTTGGATAATATGTAGATTAAATGTTTGTGCATAATATTAAATGTTAAACTGTCAGTTAAAAAAATTGGTTAATTTTTTTTTATTTCGGATTTAATTTTTAGTTGAACGATCGAAATTAAATTGAAAAAAGGAATTGCATAAGGTTTCAAAACATAATATCGTATCAGTTTAAAATGAAAAAGAGATGCAACTTTAATGTATAAAATATAATGTTGTTTTGTAAGAAGAATTTTAAATTTTTTAAAAATATTTGATCAAAAGACGTAAATCTATATTTTTGTGTAGATCATTGAAAAAGAAAATAAATTGGAGAGCTAGAAATTATTAAAATTTTTTAATGCGTATTAATTTTTATTTTTGTTCTATTTCATGCAAAAAAATTCATTTTTTCTTGAAATATTTTTTTTCATCGATTACAGAATCACTTCATTACCGTAATCATTTAAACAAATTCATTAGATATTAAAAAAATGTGAGTCTTTTGAGTTAATGTTGTAAAGGTTCTTATTTAACAGTGTTGGAGTAAAAAAGAAAATCTGTACAACGCTTAAATTATTTTTCCAGGAGTTAGGTAAATTTATAATAAATTAAAATCTTCTTAAAATCAAGCTTTACATTTATTTAATGAATTACATTTATGTCAGAAATTAAATATGGACTTTGGGAAATATATAAACTTTACGAAAGTTATATATAGATCAAATTAATTTTCAAGCTTTCTGATTGTTAAAAATTAGTTTTAAGTATGAATGTACTAGAAATGATATAAGATCCGCAAATAAAAAATGTTTAACTTTTGCTCTACACATATCATTCCGAAATTTTGTGTGAACTTGTTATTTTTCGTTTTTCATAAAATCTCGTTTTAACTAAATGTAAATGCATCTATCTACATCTTTCAGATTATATGTGTTTTCGGATAAATGCCTTCCCTAATATTAAATGCATTTGCGATAATGAATGTCCACATTATATTATAAAGATGAAGTATATGTAAACGCAAATATAAGCAATCTATTTAAAATAATTATTTTAAACACTGAAATTTTTACTGTGAATATTACATCTTCATGACTTTCTATAGTCATAATTAAGAACACTTTATTTAAACTTAAATTTTTCAGGTCGCTTAATATAATAGTGCAAATGTCCATAGAATTTATAAGAAGCTGTTTCCAAACTTTAATTGTTTTGATCTTTATATCTGAAACTGAAACTCCTACTCATTGAACCACAAAGGAATTCGTCAATGTTTGGCTAACGGATAGCTTATGGTGCTCTCTCGAACACTACCATAAGGATTATATTGCTATAATAATTCAGTTCGTACATAAAAAATTTATTTCCGTTACGCATGTAATATGAAGGAAGAGTAATTTTTTAGTTTATCATGTTTATAAATTATATTTCAGACATAAAGACATCCAGAATCAGTGGGATACTTGAATATTTCATTGTTAGCAGAAAGATTAAATGAGGAAACAAAGTTCAAGTTGCCCAACACATTTTTTGCTCAATATTGATTCTTATAATAGGAATTAAATCGCAAAGTTTACCTATGCGTGTACGGCCACTTCTCTATGAATTAATAGTAAGTGATTGAATAACGAAGTAACTAGTAAGAATTATAAGTGATTGTTATACTAACAAACATGTAAGTGATTGAATAACTAACTAACATAAAGAATTGGTCAATAACTATTCATGCAGTGAACATAAAAAGTTACCTAATCACGCTCGCTTAATTGAAAGGGAAATGAAGAGAAAAGAAGCATACGACGAATAAGACGAGGCCCCCCCCCACTCAGTACCCCTACCTAAGAGTGATGACAAAAAATCGCGTTATACGCTGATACCATAGGAAAACGAGAAAGAGAGAGAGACCGGACCTAAGTAACATCATCGACCTTGTTTTTCATTCGATTTCCCAGATGTTCCTTTTGTCTTGTGTTAATGGATGAATATTCCTCCAAGTGGAAGGTGATGAGCGGTAATTTCTATTGTGTGCTTTCGTGGTGTAAAGGTGGTCATCACAGATGAATCTCGTTTTTATTCTGGTTCTGATCTTCGCGCGAAGTACAAACTCTTTGCCTTGCACGTTTGTGACATCAGTTAATTCCTTCTTTTACTTTTGTTTTTGTAGGTCAGTAAAAATAACGCCTCAATGATGATGACTCTGAAGAGTGTATTGTTCGTGGTTTTCGTCATCGGGTCACGAGTTCTCTGCGTGGACGAAGTGCCATCTCATAAACTGAGGGCAGAGCATCGTGGTGACAACTGCGATTGCATGGAATATTGGTCTTGCATTACCAGGTACTCGGTCCAATTCCAGTTTATCTAACAGTCGATTTTACCCGCATTTTTCATTTCTGAAAATATTCGATAACTACCAATTTGTTTACAATTGCCCTACATAAACGTGGATGAATAACTTCGAAAATTGGACTCTACATTTTCAATTATTAAAAAAAAAATTCTGTCATTTGATCAGAAATGGTCGCTAGTTTTTATGAAAATGCAGTTAAAGTAGAAAACCTAATTCAGAATAATAAATCTGCTTATTGTCATCATATTTTAAATGATTTATTGTTTATCGATGTTTTATTCATAAATAGACTTCATGGAACCTTTTTTACGGCAAATGTCACGGGTGATCAAATAGATTTCAGTGCAAGTAAATGTATAATGCATCAGAAACAGTAATGTTGATTTCAATGAATTTCAATCTGACCTTAAGAATATCTTCTGTATATCAATAATAATATATCTGACCGTATTTGAAATATTCCTTGCATTCATTTTCATCCAATTTTGAGATATAGGACGAGATTGAAATCGATACTGGAAAAAAATCGGGAGGAAGAAAATAATTTTTTTGTCCATGGTTAGTAGTTGTCAGTATGGATCGAGGAAATTAAGAATTTTTCGTCAGAAGAGTTCTTTCGTAAAAGAGAATCTGCTTCCGAAAATGGATGGTTTGAAACTGTTGGATTAAAATATATTGAATCGAACCCTTTCATTCGATAAGTAGAAGTGAACTTTTGACAGATCCTCATAATTTAACATATGCTTTTTCATCGAAAAAGCAAAATGTTGAAAATTTGTAAAATTTTAGCATTTTTTTGCAGATATCTAAAAGTATTTAAGTTGGTAAGCTAGAGAGCCTTAACCAACAGAATATATTGCGAAATCAGACTAAGTAGGATCTCGGGAAATTAATTTACTGAAGAATATTAATATATTTTATCATTTATGAGAACATTTTTGATATTTAATGAAAATCATTATTCACTTATGAATATTCATATTTTTTTTAAAAAAAATGTTGGTTTACAAAATTTAGGCTCTTTTAATCCATTATCCGTATAATTGATAGTTTTAAAACCATCGGAGCACTCTTTAAATTATGCAAGTTTTTTTAGTTTGCTTGTGTAAGTCAACGTCTTTGGTACTGTCTTCCCAGTCAGTTACAGTCTCACACACTGGGTGCACTGTCGTATACAGTTTTCTGCAATTATGTCTATTAAAATCCTGATTTTTTGGTCTTGCAACTCTTCAGAGGCGGTTCCCCGTACAGCTATTGTGGCATTTCCGAAAATAGCGTTTGCTGCCTGCTTCGCTCTACGTTGGACAGAGAAGAAAATTTTCCCACTATACGGGGCAAGCCGAAATGTGGAGTGAAGGGCTTCGATAGCGGCAGAGAAGGATACGCTGAACCCTCAGAGTGGCCCTGGCACGTAAGTCTCCCTCTTTTCTGATATGGATAGGAAGCAGACGAAATCGAAAATCACCACAAGGGCTCATCCTGCTGCTGAACACGCGAAGAGGATGATTCCCACATTGCGTTTCCATATCACTGTCTTACGTGACATTTCTTCCATCAATCACCTTTCGGATAAGTTTTGTTTTTCACATCATGGTAATGATGTCTTCGGATTGGATTCTTATGTTTTCATGCGACACTGTCTGCTTCTTTTCCCATGTCCCCGACTGCCTACTTTCATCGAAGGAATTTCGTTCTTGATCGGCGGTTTCCTCATATTAATCATAAATTTATTCATTTTTGACGCCTTTCTCCATTTCTGCTATTTTAAACCTGTATTATTTGGTCAATTTTACCGTTAAAGCGGGTACCTAACAATAGGTTTTGTTTTCAGGTCGCAATAGTGGAAGAACCAGGTTTTTTTTATGTGTGCGGTGGTACTTTAATCGACGAGTATTGGGTTCTCACTGCTGCTCATTGCGTGGACACCCAGTAAGACGACAAGCTTGGTTGGATTCCCAGGGTTCCACCTTCTTTTTACTTTTTCCTTAACCT
Source organism: Ricinus marginatus (assembly GCA_028565995.1). Lineage (NCBI taxonomy): Eukaryota > Metazoa > Arthropoda > Insecta > Psocodea > Ricinidae > Ricinus > Ricinus marginatus. The sequence goes on along the minus strand of JAOWBB010006464.1, from coordinate 66,156 downwards.
CATTTCCATTTTTTTTCGGTAGTCACTCACTTTTAATTGATAACCACGATTCAGAAGAATTTTAATATATTTTCTTGTTTTGTTAGCCGTAGCAATCCGAGTTTCAAACTGAAAGTCCGACTGGGCGAATATGACGTGACGAGCACATTGGAGAGCCTTCGCCATGAGGACAGAGGAGTGGAGAAAATTGTTCTGCATCCGAATTTTAACAATGAAACACTTGTTAACGATATAGCTCTTCTCAAGTTGCAATATCCAGCCAAACAAAGACCTCACATCGACGTCATTTGCCTACCGAAACAAAATGTTGAGTTTCCCTTGCATTCAAAATGTGTCGTTACCGGATGGGGTAGAGAGAACGAAGGTACGGCACCACCAGATTGAGAATGTGTTCCTCCATGATGTAGCAGTAACTTTACAGATCACAACTTTTTTTTTCATTCACGACCTATTACGTTTAATGCCTTAAATGAATTATCCGTCGGGGAAATGCTTTATTTCATTATTATTAATATATTAATATTATTTGCTCACTTTTTAAATCTCTTTCATACTATCTTTTTCAAAAATTGAGTCTATTCGCTGTTGGAGCACAATCATGAAGTCTTTCGATTAGCCGACATTATTATTATTCATCTTCATTTTATTATTATATCGTTTGCCAAGAAACCAGGCATAAAAATATAAATTGGCTGTTCAAAATTTTATTCCGACTTTGCTCATTCTTCTTAACTATTGTTTTTAAGCAACTGCATTTATAGATTATTGTTACTCAAGATTTTTTTGTAGCGCGTTTCTGTTTGTAATATTAAATGTATGTAATAAAAATTATTTAACTATTTCAGATTCAAATTATTCAGAAATTCTGAAGGAAATCGTGGTTCCCTTAAGGAATAAATCGGTATGCGAAAACGCTTTGACACGCGAATTCGGACAAGATTACAAGTTGTCAGATAGCGTCGTGTGCGCAGGTACACAAGGACGAGATGCTTGCGATGTAAGTTTAACGTCTTGGTTAAATGAAACTTGTTTTGCAAAATAAGTAAAATTTTATTGAAATTTGTAGGGAGACGGTGGAGGACCGTTAGCATGTCAAAGGGAAGGTCAGTGGTATCAGGTTGGAATCGTGAGTTTCGGAATAGGCTGCGGGAAAAAGAATGCACCTGGTGTGTATACTTTTGTGTCCAAGTTTGAAAAATGGATCAGAGAAACGGTTTTGTTTTCTAAAATTAAATTTTAACCTTAGTATTTAATATGTAACGCATATCTAATATTCTATTATTAAGAAGTAATTCACTTAAGCGCAAGATGATTGACTTTTGTCACTTGTAGTACTCTTCATAATATCAGTGCACAATGAGGTATTTCACAATGAATTACCATTTGAATATTAAATTTTAGGAAACCATGAGTAATTGTACTCGTTTCACTGTTTAGATAATATACATTTTATAAATAGATAATGTGTAATAATTCTTTTAATATACCAATTATTTTTTTAAGACTATTTAAATTCGATATTATCATTGTAGATCAGCAACAAACAGTTTTTCAACTTTCTAATGTTTTTGCTGTACTTCAATTATGTTGAAATTTTTGAATCTTTGTAATTTTAACGGAATTTATATACATATATGTATATACACACATATATAAACATTTTCATTTAAATATCCACAGTCACTTCTATAATAATTCGAAAGCGAGCTAATATTTCAGATATTTCAAAACCTGCCTTAATCATCATCATATTTTTGTTACCCGTCGAAAATATCCAAAATATTTTTATACTCTGGGGAACTAACATATGATTATTTGGTCTTGTTTTATTTAACATTTCTCTTGTGGCTTGTGTGCCGCAAATTCTTCCTCATAGTTTCACACTGATAGTGGTTGTACTTTCTGCCATAACGGGGTAGTTGCGTGAAATATTATTATTTGTCGTCTGGAATTCTTTGCAGTTCAATTTGTCATTCGTTTGGATTTGCTTTGCCAGCAAAAATTCGCGCATTATCCTTTTGCACGGAACTTCCAATATTAGAAAGAGAATGACGGCAAGAAACCCAGCATATATTAGATCTCCAACGCCATCCATTATCTGGAAAGAATATAATAAAAGAATTAATTTATCAAAAATTAACATATGAGTAGCGCAGTAATAGATTTATTTATAAAACCGTAGTGGAAAATATATTAAATTGGAAAAGACTCAAAATCCATTGTGCTATTGTTCGACTTTAGGACGAAGATCAACCCATTTCTTCATTTTAAGTAATATCAACAATATTTTGTAGGAAACGGAAATATGGACAAATAAAGGAAAAAAGGTAAATATTTTGCAGGAAAAAAGGTAGATTGAAAAATTAAAATATCAATCGGAAAAATTCTCAATTAGTATGGGGAAAAAAACACCAACGATTTAAGCAAATTGTATAGTTTCAAGATGGACAAAAAACATTCAAACTCCCGGATGCTCTGTGAAAATCAAGCATAAGAGTTTTTTTATATATCAATTATAACATTGAATGCGACGAACACAGCTGTACAAGTAAAATATTTCATTGGTATCCTGTTGATAAAATTATGCGGGTGTTTCTTAGGTAATGAACATCTTAAAAAAATTCTTGAAGTGGTTTTCACGAAGGAATATAGTTGGTTATGCAGCACTGCAATGATGTTTAAATTTAAAAATATCGTGGGCTGAATTTAAGAAATAAGAATCAATCTAATCTTATAAAATCATTCGCTCATAACAGTTTAAGGAAAATTATATATAATTATCAGTCTCAGGTTGTTATTAATGCAAAAATTCGTTTTTGGACATTATATGAAAATAACGAAAAATACTCTCTAATTGTTCTGTTTGTTTTTTTTTTTTAAGAGTGCAAGTAGATTATTACACATCTGATGGTGGATAATTCAGGTTTGAGTTAAACTAATTATGTTAGAGAATCAAGACTGAGATTCTGTACTCCTTGATGAATTTAAATTTTTCCGTCGGTGGGGGGGGTTTGAAAATCCGAATTTTTCAACCTTCTCCGAATATAATTTGTGTTGCGGGCATACGGAAAATCGTCCGAGGGTGTTTTGTATTATTCATACAAAATGAATGTACATTGTGCGCTTTATCGGTTCGATGTTCGATATTGTTTGCGACATTTTACTTATGCCTAACGTTACCGTAAATGATTAGCAATCACATGTAAAAGAATGATACTGAAAATATCTTGCATGAATGTTCTTTTACACTAGCCTCGGTTGCTGAAAAATTTTATAAATGTTAATTTAAGAAAAAGAAGAAAAAGGTCAGATTTAAGATTCCGAGCAGGATTTCATGTTGTGTCCTGAGTTTTGTCGAGGAACATCTTCCAAAAGTTTAGCGTTGCTTGCTAGCTGCCCGTTTTTTCTGAAAATTTGCACTTACCACGCTTTTTATTAAAAAAGGCTTCGGAGATCTCGTTTGAAATACGTCTGCACTTATGAGGTTGAAGTGCAGTAAATATATTCCGTAAGTGATGTTGCTGATGAAAATTGCCGGCCTCGATGAAAGTCCTTTGCTTAACACAGCTGGAAAATCAAAATGTAATCTAAGTTTCTTTCGGTCGTTGTAATTTTGGGAACCGGCATTTTTCCAATTGCTAGCACACTTACGTATGTTTCCAAACCGATTTACCAATACGAAAATCGAAAATCCCACCGCCCAGGAGATTCTTCTGGCAGACGCAAAAATGGCGGCTTCAATTTCGTTATACGGTCTCTCTGAATCGTAGTATAAACTTCCGTAGGCCATCGGAGCGAACATGAGAAGGAGCCACACCAGAAGTGCGGAGACTGTCAGTTTCTGACAGGCAATTTGAATGGAGTTTGAGTGTAAAAGCTTTTGTTGATTTTTATATATAGGAAGAGAAATGCAGAAGATTGTAATTACCAATGATATTCGTTTGGATGAGTCCTTGTAGGAATACAAGAAGTAACCCATACTCATTCCGATGAGATACACTGTTGCTCGATTATGACTTTTGACGTATAGCATGTAAAACGATTCATTGTCTCTTGGTCGGGAAAGAAAACTGCGGGAAGAAAATTTCGTGATTATCGCACTTACAAATAGTGTATATTCATGTTTGTATTCGGAGGGAAGAACTAAATGTGTCGTCCTGCTTAAACTATTGTACGTAAAAGCCGGTTTTGAAAAGAGATATTGCCATCGAATGGTGTATTGATATCAGACAACGTCAAATGTACTCACTCGTGATAGAAAATGATCATAGGTTGAATATGATTTATATAAGTAACAACGGCAGGGATAACAGCCGAGACGACGGTCAGTATAGCAAGGAAAACGAGGCCGATTTTTTTGTGTTTCACGAGGAGAAGCACGAGGCACGTCCCCAGAATGAAGAAATGAAAATCGCAGGGGATGTACCAGGAATGTGTCATGCACTGAAACGAGAATGTAACGGACGACAATGCAGGCCGTGCATCAGACATCAGTTGCGATTCTGATGGGACAAAACTTTACCATTTCTTTCGGCTTGACATAGTTATTGACGAACAAAAGATTGGTCCACCAATTCTCGGCGCAGAAGCGATTTTCTTCCTTTGCCATGGCCTTCCATAGCGGACCAAAGCCGAGTCGGGACGCTGCAGAGGCTTGGTACCAAATTATGTAGAAGTAAGCAGGAGCCAACCTGAAAACGTGAAGAAAAAGAGAATTTTGATTTCGCACCGAGCAGGGAAAGGGAAGTTAGAAGCTAATAAGCGAATTGAAGGAATAAGGACCTCAAAAATCTAACCAAAACAGCGAACAGCGGATTGACGAATCGTACGGAGAAGACGTTCATGAGGAAAAAGCAAGCCAGAAAGCCGCTGATGAAAAAGAATGTGTCGACGACGAGATCGGTGTGGACGAAGAACAGGGTACTTTCCGTGCGGAGATGCTCTTCGATGTTCTGAAAGTTAAGGGCCGACACGGACAGGGAGATGCCTATTCGATGACCGAGTACTATGAACACAATGGAGAGAGCCTTAATGCCGTGCAGGACGTCCATTTGATTGTCCCTTTCGAGTGCCTCGGACGAACCGTGCAGTTTGCGAATATTTCGCTTGACGGAGAAGCACATCCACAGCATGCCGCAAGGCGAATCTGAAGCATTTAAAAATGTTGAAGCCGGAAAATGTAGAATGACAGGAAAAACTCAACTCTCGTCTTCCTTGCTCACCAGTCGACGGATTCTTCTGAGTGTAGTCGGCGATACTGCTGGAGACGGTAAGGAAGATTAACACGAACGTAAACAACCTGAAATTTGCAAGAACACGCGTGTGATGTTTCAGTATTTGAGGTCGCCATTCCTCCAGAAAAGATCTTTCTTCGTCCTCCTCACCAGAAAGCGATTTCTCCAGTGGAAAATTCTTCATGTTCATCGGCCGAGGTGCAAAATTCGTTCTTGATCTCCACGCTGTAGGTCGTGCGGTTGGACCCCGCAGCCTTCCGATTGATGCCTTCGAGGTAAGCGTTGATGCCCTTCTCCAGTTGGCTGCTGGAACATGATCCCGGCACGCAAAGGCCCCAATTTATAGCATCTCTGGGTACCTTGGATGGATCGATGCGACTTCCCTAAATCATAAATCCGATTTGAATAGGCGATTTGGATCTTGCCATTGATTTTGATTTGCACGTGCATGCATACTCGTTGTTAAATGAACGACATCAATTAATTGTAATCGACATCCTTGATTGGATTCCATTCCGAAACGGTCGCAATAAATTATTTACATACATGAATATTTTTAAAAATTCAATGCGAACAGTTTTTTTTTTGTAATGAATGTGTTTTAATTTTCCATAAAGTGAAAAATAAATCGGTTAATCGAAGCGACACTATCAAAATATTAATTTTTCACTTTTTGTTTGCATATTAGTTTCATATTGTGCTTGTAAACCTGTAATTTGCATTGTATGGGGGCAGTTTTGCAAATTTAGCCTAAGAACCGTGAATGACACGTACAATTGTTATAAATGCGATTTATGCCCTTGGATCTACACAAAGGAGCTCCTTATAAAGGAATGATTGGCTTTTGTGTGAGCGTCCACGCAAGGTGGGATCTCCGAATGAAGAATTGAATTTTCAGAGTCATTGGCGAAATACCATTCATAATCGTCGTTGATTGTTCGAAACAGAACGGGAAGAGTTGTTCATAAAGAGAACGGGAATCCAGAAGTATCAACTCATGGTGCCTAAGTCGCAGGTTAATACGCATTTTCCACCTAAGCTGGTTGGTGGAAAAATAAAGTTAAGCATAAAAGTCATGGGATTGGTGAAAAATTGATGTTTCATTCTTGTATCAGGATATACCCCCGAGTCACTGGGACCGTCTGAGAGCCAGGAATTTTCGTGGGCTGAAGTTTTTATTTTATTTTATTTCACAGTGAGCCATTTGAACTGCCGGGAACTTCTGAACCGTGGACCTTGGCATATTGTTCTAAGGTGCGACAAAGAGAGGAAAAATGCTTCCATGCTGAAAAAACAGCATTCTTACTCTTATGTTGGTCCACACGTTGTCGGACGGATCGTTTTCCAGACTGAACGGATTCTCCGGGTTCAGGTACCTGTCCGGGATTTTCGCGAAAACTTGGGCGACGCAAAACTGCGCCTTCACGGGTTTCACCACCTTCAGGCACTCGTCAAAGTTTCCCATTTGGAATATGCTTCCGTAGAGCACGCCGGATGGCGCCTTCGCAGAGGAATCCCACACTGAAAGAGAGAAGGAAGAACATCTTGAGAAGAGAGCTTACATCTTGGGAAAATGCCTGGACGTGCAGGATGATGATGATGAAGGCCATCTTTTGATATTTTTTGCCCGTGTATCTGCTGTTGAACAGCGGCTCCATTAACCTAACAATGGCAGCAATCAAAGTGACCGAGAATAAGAGCGAGCAAATGAAAATCTTAATTTCATTTTTACATATATTGGATTTAATTATTTTATCCCAATACACGTAAACGTAATTTACATTTTGTTAAATGTAAATTGATCCAAATTATTTAGGCTCTCAACGGCTTGGTTAATTTACTTAACGCAATAATTAACGTTCCTTCTAAACCTAAATCCGAGAATGTTTGCCGGTGCATTACATTTCTTAGTTTAAAAAGTACTTAATTTTATCGGTAAAAACAACGTATTTTTAAACTTTGTGAGGATTAAATAAACTGTGTCAGAAAAGAAAAAACAATAATACTTGACAGGTAATTAAATGTAATCTCCGATTTTAATGTGTGCTAAATTATCAAACGATCGGGATAAATCCCAAGTTTTATTTTATTTTTCTTCATAAACTTACAAATTTTAATAACTGCTAAATATTATAAATTATGTTTGTTAATATTTATGTAACGAAAAAAAAAATTGAAATTTCGCAAGATGAGTCCGCAAAAAAAAGAAAAAAATTTTCAACTTTTTGTTACGATATTTAATCATGTGCGATAAAATGTTAATAACGCACCATATTTTCAACGTGGAATTGTCTGCAGTAACATGTATCTACAGTGCAAATGAATAGATTTTAAATAAAAATCATGTTAAACTTTTAAATTCGTCCAAGAGGTTCAACGTTGATATTTTTTTTCGAGCCTTTTTATTGTGGGGATTATTTTTACTACCTTACGCATACGTGTATTTAATGGTGAGTTGACCCACCCGCATTAGTGCTGGGCCCTGCGTTTTATTGACGGAGGAATGGGTTTCGTGCCCGGGTGATTGGGCAGTGATTTGGTTAAGGGTTGGAAGACGGCGCAGAGGTCGGAGAACGAGGGAATTCGATTCTCGTGAAGCGGAAGAAAAATGAAAAAAAGTCATTACTTTTCATTGCCCACAACGTTTGGTTCTTCAGGTTTCGCATCAGCAGCTCGCTGTCGTCCCTGCAGCGTCGATCGTCAGAGGAGGGCACAGCGATGGGTAGCGTAGGATACAGCTGCCCCTCGAGAGTCCAGAAGGCTTCGCCTTTCCCCACGGTCACCTCCTCGGCATCCGGCGTGGAGGTCCCCTCGCACAGCAGCACGCAAGCAGCGAAAACGAGTCTCCACATAGCTGAACTTTTCCTCCACAGCAAGAACTGCAACAACAAATCACCACAACTCTCACCGCATCGAGGTAACTATTCCCTGCTATGACCGGCTTCTAAACACTTCTTGGCGATTGATGATTTGACGGTTTTTTCGGTTGCCACGGACTGCACGCGGTCCACGAAGAGTTGAATTGCGGAGTGGTAGGTCTCCGACGACTTCCAAAGAGCCCATTATGTCATCCTCCGTCCCCCTCTCCGGTGCATACACGTCGTCGGCATCGTTTAGCATCCTGGTTTGCATGTTTAAGTCGTGGTCTCCCATTTTCTTTCCTGCACTTTTTGGGACGAGGGATGTTTTGCCAGGTCAAAACTTTTGTTCTTTCTTTGCGTTTCGAGTGAACTACTGCGTTTCGAGTGAATACCGGCTGGCGGGAATGGAAGAAAAGCGAGTTCGCGAAGGATTTTTAAACGAAAGCAGCGGATGATAATGAAAGGGAAAAGTCATCCTTGATTTCAGTTTATTGACTCAAAGAAATGGTCTTGACTTTTACAGTGAGGGCAAAATTATTGCGGTTACCGCAATGGCGAAGATCAAAACGCGAGTGCAACAGTTTGAAAAATCACTTTGGACAATTTCGGATGAGGGAACGGCAACAGTTGAATCGTCGGAATGGGTTGCCCGCCGCACGATCGATGTGCGCAAGGGCTTAAAATTTCAAAATTCATCCAATTTGCACAAAATGGGAATATATTTTGGCGCGCGAGGCAGCAGTACAGTTTGATGCAGAATGTGAATTGATTTTTGCGAGTTTCCAAGATGAGTGAGAATCCTCATCTGGAGAAGTTGCCCTTAGTGCAGAAGTGACCGGGCTCTGCTCCGTCCCTGATCCATCTTACCCAATAAGTTTCCCGTGACCAGCTCCACGAAATCTCAACTGATTCGCATTCCGCTCATTAACTCTCCCATCCGCATGTCTTATCTTCGTAAACCAAATTTGGATCCCTTATATCCGCTGTACAATTTAATTTATCCAGTTTCCCCGCTTCTTTCGCTTATAATGACATTATTCCATTCGCTCGAGGGTCCTTTGGGCTCTGATTCCCAAATCTTTCCTAATTATCCTGCCTCCCCGTTCAAACCTTACAATCCGATATATAATAGGTTTCGTTTATCTTTTCGGCCCAAAATTATCTTCCGAAAATAATCGGCATCGGATAAAGTAACTTGAAAACTAAGGTTTTGTGGTGGTACATCCAACATCTTTCAATGATTGATGCGAAAAGGGTTATGTAACTTGCATCGAAGGGATGGTGAAATATAATAACGGTCCCGTTTCGGGGTTAATTAATTTCAAATAATTAGGGGTTAGTCTGCTGTGGAAAATAGAATTCTTAATTTAATTTCACAATCCGAGGATGTCTTATTTGCGTCTAAATCACAGAAATAATAATGCATGAAAATGAGTTTGCTTCGCAATGTACCTGCACGTGAGGAAATTGATTTTATTGCTGAAACATTTTTTGGTTTTTACATAAAAACTAAATTTGAACTATATTGCGATCTCTCCGCCGCATGTGTTTCGTGCCCGTGAGCATGTGTGTATTTGTATGCGGTAAGTGACATTCAGATGAATGCACGGATTTTATGAAAGGAAAAAATTAAGAACCGTGGACTAAAGAAAAGGCAAAAACCTAAATCCATGGTTAAAAGCGAAATACGCTTGTTGGCTTTCGATTTTGGAAATTTTATTCCATTAAATGTCTGGATGTTCTGTGAATATCTCAAAATGAACTTAGTCCGATATGTATTTTACTTAAACTATAAGCGTGATGCACGCACAACAACTCTAACTCGTTGTGTGTCCCGAAAAATGTTTTTCATTCGTCTGTTTAAATGAAATATTTTCTTAAACAATGAACGTTACAAATCTGCTAACATTTATCTTATATCAGCGAAAACAAAACGTGAAAAAAAAACGAACTGATTTGATATTAAGTAGTTGCAACTGAAAAGAAATCGCGATGCATTCTAAATGTACGGATCACTCACGCTGTGTATGATAGAACTGAGGCCTCAATATGTAAGAAATCAAAAAAAGATACATTTCAACCGGAACAGCTAAAACTCCGTAGCTCGTAATGAAAAATGTAGTTGACAAGAGAAACAAAGTTTTTTAATTAAAAAAAAATAAATGTGCATTATTTTTTTATTTATTAAATCCAATATATCTTCATCATGTGGGATTAATATTAATAACTTCTTTCGAGGCGTTTACATTCGAAAACCAGTATTTTTATACGAAGTGTTCCCGAATATGTATCTCTCATACGCTGCTAAGGTTGTGCATCAGCGCTTTAATGACTGATAAATCGTCTGAAGCATTGCATTAACTGATTAAAGGCAATTTTCCCGGCTATAAATACCGTAAATATTTAATTCTTATGCGAGTGATGCAATAAAAAAACATCATCGACTTATGGGCAAACACTCTGTGTCAATACAAAATCTGTTTGCTGGCTGGAAGGAATATTTTCTTCTCCGTCGAGCGATACTTTTTCTTGCATTTCTTGCAGCCGAAGCGAGCCTCGACATTCTCGAAATTAAAATTCAGCAATGTTCCCCTCCGTGGAGGAGGGCGTCCGGGTGTCCCCCTCGGTCTGGCGCTTTCCGTCCTCCGGAAAAATTTTTGGGGTTTTCCCGGTTCAGACCCGGCAGAAAACGGCCGGGGAGCCACTGGAAGGAATGTAAAAAAAAAAAATAAACGTCGGATCCTCGTTTCCGCGGTTATCGTTGCCCCGCGCCGGAAAAGCTCATGTACGTGACACGGAAGGGTTTCCGGGTTAACGCCTCGCTTCAATCCGCGAGATTGTTTGCGGCAAATTTGCCAATTCCAACACGACGTGTGTAACCGACTAATTAATGCGCACGGGTTTTGAAGAGCTCTTCAGGGACGAAACAGAAGCGGATTTTGCTCGTCGTTCCATGGGCCGAGACCTTTAATTGCTGGCGCCTCCATGTTTGCCAAAAGGCAGAGGAATTTTTGGATGTTTGCTCTCGGCCGAAGTGTCCCGTCTTTTCCGTTTCCGCCAAAACTCGTTTGCCTTCCCTCGACCATTGTCGACGAACTCGTTTTAATGAGCATTGTCCGGAAATATTCGTGCGTGGCATTGCGGAGCAATTTCGGGATCCGAATATTCGAAAAAAAAAAAAAATGTTGAATCGTTTCAATTTCGATGAGCTCTTTTTCTCGTTGATTCCCAATTTTGATTTGTTAGGTAAAAATTTCATTTTTCTCATCTTTAAAACGGCCCCGTCATCGAAATTGCGAAGGAGTGCATCTAAACCGATCGTGAAAATCTATTTATTATGCCGGATTGCTTAATTCACATAAAAAAAAAAAATTACAATTGAGAAAATTATAAATTTTAATTTAGTATACAATATAAAAATCATTTACCTTAAGTTGTATATGGTATTTCCAAATACGGTTATTTTTCACAGAAATTATTATTATTATTATTATTTTTTAATAATTAACGTTCGAGCATGAGTCTGATCTTTTTTCCTTTTCATGCAATACTGCTTATTTACGGAAAAATTCAAGCCGTTAACAGAGCGTTGAATAATGATATTTTTAAAAGTTGTGATGGCCTTTAAAAATAATTTATTGTTTGCTAATATTCCATTAGCCTTTTCCTTAAATTATATCAATGTTTTGTTGTAAATTCATTTTTTATACTGTCACATTTTTGGATGTGTCAACAAGTTTGCCAAGTCTTTTAATTTTAACGTAGTCATTATATTTTATTTTTTTAATAAAATTAACACAACTATCTTGCTAAATGCTTGACCGAAGTCAGCGCTTATTAAAGAAAGTAAAAATCAACTACATAATTATCTCCTTCTTTCTATTTACATTTGATCATCCTACCATTTTTATTTGATTATAATGATTTCGATTTATTAGATGTGCCTTCGTGATAGGTGGATCGTCTCCTGATTCTAAACAAGTGTACAAAAAAAGTGGCGTCTTTCCCCGAGGAAAAGTTTTCTTTCGAAAATTTCCGTCACCTTTCCTTCGGCCTGATACCTTAGAAATTTTTGTTACATTTTCAGATACGTCTTATTTTTATAGAAGAACATTTCAGTGAATTTTTGGCAGAAGCACGGGAGGAAGATACGATCTTCGGCATTTATGGTTAACGTAGAGGAAAAAAATATCATGGAAAAGTTAATGCCTTAAGAATAAAAAATTTATTTATTTATTTTTCTTTTATTTCTCTGAGGAGACTCCGAATCGCGGTGGTCCCATTCGAACAATTCAACACTCATTCAGAACCGAAAAAAATCTTTAAATTTTTTTGTTAATCCTTTGACTCACTCGTCCGACATGAATTCATTTAGTTTCAATTAGTTCGTCTTTTATATTAAAATCCGTGTACAAAGTTCCAAACCGGAGAATTTATTTTTTTTATTTTTTATGAAATGAAAAACATAATGAACCATACGTTTCAAATCATCATTAACTGGAAGGTGTTGCCCAACGAAACCTTCTTTCGAATCCTCGTATATGACCCGAATTAAATTCGCCAGAGTGGTATTGCTGCAACGAAACGAGCCGAAAACATAATTGGGAAACGCCAAGTGCTTATTATCACGAATATCAAATATAAATTTATGTGTTCTCCCTATAGAAGTGCGCAGTATTTTTAGCAAACTTGTATTTACGGACGGAGAGCACGTCGGAGAATCGAATTTTCTTGCCAAATTATAGTAATTCAGTGTGATAGGAAAAGGTGAAAATGTTGTGCAAAACACCCGCGCCACCCTTACATTAAACTTGTAGAAAGGGAAAAAGTCAGACAGTTGGAACACAATCTGCCGGACAGAGATTCGAATTTTCTGCCCGAAAAATATCGCATCGGATGGTATTCCAGCATAATATTCATTGATGAAAGTAAAGAGAGTTGCCTTGCCTTATCCATCGAAAAGCCTGAATTTTGAAACAGACTCATTTGTTTCACAATATAGTGCTTAACATCGAAATATCAATTCGTCGATCGGTCTATTAAACTTATTTGAGATTACTTCTAAAATGGTCTTGGGCAAATTGAGGTTAAAGAATCATGTATCGCATTGCCACATCTTTCATTCATATATTACTAAAATATTACGTAAGGAGAACGAAGAAAAAGCGATGTTAAAGGTACGGACCATTAGCGAACTATGATTATTATTACAATGGCTGATATCAGGAGGTATTTAATTACAAGAGAATGCTGTAAAGAAGTACTTATTCAATTCATCCTCCTATTTTGAGTGGAAATACTGCAATATTAGAAGCACTTCTTTATATCGTGTTCTTGGTGTGTGTGTGTGTGTGTGTGTGTGTGTGTGTGTGTGTGTGTGATGTGAGATTTAAATTAAGGTTAGGGTTTAATTTCGCGCATTTCGCATTCTGCACATTCTTTTTTGTTGTATTTCATTTAAATAATGATTTTTCTTACGGAAAAGGTCAAGCACAAATTACGTATTTGACAAAACATCAAGGTATTGATAAATGGTAGAAATGTTTACTGACAATAAAATTTGTTACTTAAGGTAAAAGTCTATAATGATGAATTGTCGCGAAAGATATTTTTGATTTTATATTTTCTGGGTTTGCCTTCTTTATAAAGGATACTCCCTCTGTCTTCGTCCGCAGAAATTTTTAAAACAAAGATGGATGGGTTTTTGGTATTTTTTCATTCTGATGTTTTTTTTTTATGATTCGTTCTTAACTCTGAGATATTCCTTAAGTCTTCTGCTCGATATTTGCTTTAGTTGTCTGCATAACATTTGTTGAGTTGCAAATTAATTTGCTTGCAAGCACAGTTTTTCCCGCCGAATTTTTCCCGTCGTCAGGGTTTATAAGCGTCAAAGGCTATGGCCATCGAGGGTAAGGTCTTTTCAAACAAGCCCGATTATTTTTTGGCGATGCTTGTAAAGGTATATATCACATAATAATTAATGATATTTTGTGCGCAACCGACTTACATAAATACATTTATGTAACGCACAATATAATCATCCTCTCAGATATGACTCTCATAAAACAAGCAAAAGACATCGCCATCGGAGCTGAGTAAGAGGTCAAGCGACATTTAACATCTCGAAAACCATAAAATTTTTTGCTTTAGCTTTCAAAGGGATGTTTTTCTTTATTCGCAGGGTGGTTCGATGACGCCACTTACGGCCTCATAGGTGCTGACCAACACTCTGGAAGAGGCCTATTTTGCCTGGATAAGGCTGTGTGCCTCCTCGTCCTTGATCTTTTCCAAAGGACAAAATTTTCTCTTCTGCACATCGTTATACATATTACGTTCGTCATAATTCTGCACCGTAATGGTTTAAGAAGATTAATAGTTAAGTTTTCAATAAAACCCGCGTCTGTGAAAGTTCGCTCTTGCTAATAAGAAAAATACTTAGACCAGTCATGTCGGAAGTGCATATTTGGAAAACACGAAAAACGGTGGCCGACTTCGGCAGCGTTTGCGAAATTATTTTTCATTTTACACTCGGTAATTGTCCAAAATGAGAAAGCTCCATCGGCACAGACTTCCTAAAAAAAAAAATATCAGCAAAGGTCCGCAAATTAACAGTGCATTGTAGCCGATTCCAGTAGCAGCGCTTACCTTTATGAATGAAAGTGTACATTCAGCATTATGAATTTTTTTTTATTGGCTTCAAGAATGAGAATCGCAGGTTGTCATTATGTGGGCGTGTTTTGTGGCATATTAGTGGCAAATTATCTTGGCAGACACCGAACCGTTATTTTTTTTTTCTAATTCCTCAAAGGTACAATAATCGTCTACGGATGAATTTTAAAAAAAAAAACATGAAAAGAAGAAAAGAAAAAAAGTGTCTTTTTCCCTTAAGCAGATTATCTTAAACCATGTTCGGATTTGGAGTTTGGACCTAAACTGTGAGTATAAAATGAATATGACATAGTAGAGAAATTTTTCAGCCTTTCCTATGGAATCGAAGCAATTCCTCGTGATGGATTCGGGAAATATGTCTCATTTCATTTTTCGAATATTTTTCCGATATATTTCAGGATTATTTTTTTTAAAACTTCCCCGAAAACTTCGCCCATATTTTCAGACTGTGACAGAAAAAGAAATATTTCCTTCCCTTCGGGGAAGGAAGGTGAATGCCTCCGGCTCCAGCTAATGCCGTGCAACATCTCAAATCAACTTATTTCGCATTCTTAGATTTCGCAGCAGCCGCCGCGGATTTGTTGTGCCGTGGATGTCGAATAGAGAAATCAATTACCTCAAAACTTTCAGGGAAACAACCCAATTTTCTTTATTTTTTTTTTGTTTCCATTCCTCTCTTTTTTTTTAAAATAAATCCCGAACGCTCGTAAATGGAACCAGGGAGAATAAGTAAAATTCGTGTTTCCGCGGCCTTATTCACCATACTTTATCCCAATCGGATTTACCGACCGGACATTACGATCTGAAAGAGTAAAAAAGCGGAGTGGGACAGAGCCAAATGTGGAAAACTTTACAATTACACGTGAAAACTTATGGAATTGTATGTGCATCCAATAAGGGCATAACAGTCACTTATAGAATGCCAGCGTTCTTAATGGGTGCGAACGGAATTTTCAATGGCTCAACGGGAAACTTTTTTCCTTTGTCGGAAAGTTCTAAGATAGGCTGTCCCGCTTTATTCAGCTGCAACGCAATTCATCTAAACGAGGAATCGGAAGGCGTTTTTCGTTCAAAACTCCAATTGGCAAACGAGGAAAATTGCGGTGTCGTTTTTCGAATGCTTTTAATTATGGATTTCATGATTATTTAACGATAATTTTAAGGCTGAATCGGTGTAAACGACGATGATTTTTAAACGAAAATAAATTCTTTAATTTGGCAAATCCGGGAGAAACCTATTTTGAATATTAAAGCAGCGTGGGACGGTTAGGAGAGCAGAGCTTAAAGGTATCCATTTTCGACTTTTTGGAGTGAAAAGGTTACTGCAAAATAAACTGCTGGGATCATTAAGGCTTTTTTTCCTGCACCTACACTGGAAAAGGGAGAAAAGGGTTAAAAAAGAAAAAAAATTTAATTGTTATTTGAGATTTTTCTCTATAATCGTTAATTTTATATTTAACTTGGTCTTGTGAAAAACCTTTCCGGTCTTCAATCCTCTTGAATTTAAAAATATTTTTTTACTGTCATTATTAAATCACACCCTTTTTGTGTAGTTACACAAAGCGAAAGCAGGGACAGAGTGGATTATGTTTCAACACTGAAATGAAGTTCACACCAACTTCGCGCGAGCATTTTTATATTTTTTTTTTGCAAATGGATCATTTTAAGTTGTTTAAAGATTTTATGATGCCTGGAATAGATTCACACACAATTATATGCCCATGAAGCATTAAATTACAAATTCTGCATCAAAAAAATTCGTTAATAGTGCTATGGATTGCGAAAAATATTGTACAATCAATTACAAATCGTTGGAGGAACGTTTACGAGAAATCCGGATCTGGCTTTTAGAAAACGTTGTAGATCTTGCTTTACAGTCTGACGCTGTTGATTTTGGGCATTTCTTGTTGGATTGTCGAGATGCTTTGAAGATATTTTTCAGGTTCAATTCTCCACTTTTTCGAAGACTTCGGAAATATAAGTTCTTTAAAGAACATCCTGAAGGGTAGCTCTAAAAGCAAGTAGAAAACGAAGGCTGAACACACAGAAAAGAAGAGATCATTCGTCCCTTTGACAAACTGAAAACGCAAGAGAGGAAAAATTAATTGTCCGCCGTTGAAAATGTCGAGCATTGCATGTGTCTAGGCTGCGAGTAATTTCATACAATGAAAAATGTTCTCATAAATCGAATTATTATTGAAAAGCGAACGGGAGGAGATAGTCCCACAGGCGGATTAACTGCAGATAAATCATCCTCATTGTATGTTTGGGAAGCGTAGATGGTTTTAAAACCGCTCGGGGTACATGTGAAATAGATAGAATCCACTATTAGAACGATGAACTGGAAAATATTGATGAATTTCTTTTTTGGTGGGCGGCCACTTTAACTGCGATCAATTCGATCCAACTTACCATATCAAAAGGAATGAACTGGTACGAAATTTTCGCTTTCGCGTGATCCGACATTTGAAATATGAAATGAATCAGGTACACGGCGTATGTCGTCTTGCTGAGAGGTATGGCGATCCTCCACGAAAAGACTCTGCCGAAAATTGCTGGCGATTGGAGGAGAAAATTTGAAATTTCCATTAAGCGAAGGAGGGCAATGCTCATTGATGGTTCTCTACTCACGAATTATGCCGAAACGGTTGATTGTCAAAAATACTACCCAGGCAAGACCCCAGAACAACCTTCTGACAGATGCAAATATGCTCGCCTCAATTACATTGTATTCTCTCCTCGGATCGTAGTAAATATTGCCACCGTAAGCCATTGGCGCAAACAGCAATCCCAGTCCGACGAAGCATCCCAGGACCGACATCATCTATCGAAAAAAGGAATCACGTCAATGCCTTAAGAGTGGCGTATAATAATATCTTCACAAAAATCTTTATCTTACGTAGGATATTTTCCATGTGGACTTTCGGTTGTTGTACAAATGGTATGCTGTGATCATTCCTAATAAATATACCGTGATCCTCGCGTGGCTCTTCACGTACAGCAATTGGAACGATAAATCGCTTCGTGGTTTATCTAAAAACCTGTAGATATTTGCAAATTTACACATAAATTTCGTTGCTTAAACGGAGATTGTGTCATCTTTGGCTGCACTTACTTCGGCTGAAATTCCACCGTCGGATTCAATTCGTACATGTATGTAATTACTCCGGGAATGATTATTGACAGAAGAGTGATGAAATATAACAGGGCAACGCCCAAGGCTTTGTTCTTTTTTATGGTCATCGTTACGAGGACTGCCACGATGAAGAAGTGAAGATCGCAAGGCAGGTACCAAGCGTGCAGCATGCACTGTCGGAAGAAAAAATTTAGCCGAAAGCTAGCAAAATTGAACATTCACATTCGAATTTTTGCGGTTTTAATAATCGGTATAGGTCACGTTTTAACCTATTTCGGATCATTTTAAAATTTTACATCCACGATTTATTACACGTTCAAGAATTCCGGGTCGGGCATTTTAATTCGTGGATCCTGCGGTGAAAAAATGTCCGAATTAAGCGTGGATTTCGAAAAGTTTCTTGCGGAGCTGCCGCCCATCTATTTTTCTCCTTTTATGATAATTTTCGCAAGGCAAAGTGTTATAAAAGCATAAGATTTTATTCCCCTTCACCACTGAAATTTCCCATATTAAATTCGAAAGATTTGAATAATTTTTGTGATTTGTTACACATTACCAATCACCAATTGCTTAAGGAGGAAGCGCAATCTTTTGCATTAGCTTTTTTTCCAGGATAGAACTCAGTTTATCCACCAAAATTCTTACCATTTCGTCGGAATTGACGTAGTTTTGTACAAATAAAATATTTGCCCACCAATTTTTCTGGCAGTATTCTATTTCATTTTTCAATCCAAATTTCCATGCCGGACCCGATCCAAATCTGGCCAAAGCAGAAGCTTGGAACCACACTATGTAAAAGTATAAAGGCGCTAACCTATATAAAAATTAATTTCTTTTGAAAATTACATAAAATAAAAAAATAAACTTTTTCAAATATGAAAATGTTAAAATGGTGTAGATTAAGGAGCCAAGGTTAAATAAGCGACGTTTATTTATAAAACCATAAAGGACTAAGCCCTTACAACGATTTTATATACGTTTTTATGTGTTACAAGATTTCCCGGTTTGGTACGCCATCATTAGCAGTCGTTGGCTCATTATCGGGGTTAATCCCTCTGGTCTTATGGAATTGTTAATCTCCAATGAGACCTACCTGAATAACCTCAATAAAACGATTAGGAACGGGTTCACTCTAGACTTATCCGAATATTCAAGAAAGAGATGGGTGACAAGGGTTCCGCCGATGAAAAAGCAAGTGTCAACGAGGAGATCTCCGTTGGGGACGAACATGTTCTGCCAGGAACGAAGGGCTCCTTCCAGGTCTTGCTTGTTAATAACCGCAGAGGCGAGGAAGAACATAACGTGATGGTCGAGGACGATGAAGATGATGGTGACCACTTTGACACCGTGAAGGAAATTTAGATGTGAGCTCTCCTCCGAGTGCTGCTCCTTTGTTAATTGCCGGATATTTCGCTTTAGGGAAAAACACATGAAAAGTCGCCTCATTCTATGCTCTGTAAGGAAACAATTT
This sequence comes from Ricinus marginatus, assembly GCA_028565995.1. Taxonomy (NCBI): domain Eukaryota; kingdom Metazoa; phylum Arthropoda; class Insecta; order Psocodea; family Ricinidae; genus Ricinus; species Ricinus marginatus. Next base: position 46,785 of record JAOWBB010006464.1, on the reverse strand, counting down.
TTCTGAAGGAGCGAAAATTTTTGTGAGCCACACATTTTTCGCAAATCTTCAAACAATATATGATTTAATTAATGTAATTACTAAATTGTATTTCCTAAAACGAATGCTTTTCCATAATTAACTTGCAGTTTCATTTCTGGTTGCTTTTTACCGACGGACAAAAAAAAAGGGAGAAATGTTAATGGTCTTTGCATGTCAGCGAAAATATCGGAAGGAACAGACGATAAAGAAAAACCAACTAAGAAAATATTACCTCCTAATTTTGTTGTTATCATTTCAGCAAAATCTAGCACTCAATTAAAGCTGGCAACTAACATTAGTCAGACATATGAAAAAACATTGTAAAACGTGAACGAAATTGAATTGTCAGGGATGATAAAGAAAAAATGGATGCATTGCCGGGGCAGGGCATTTCATTTTCATCGTTCTTAATTTTCTTTCCTTGTATTTTCTCCTCCAAATATAGCGCATACGTACCGGAATTATTTCGGGTAACAATTTTCGATATCCGGTTTTTGAGTAAAGCAATTAATAAGTCATTAAGAAAGGATAAGTCGAGATATTCATATTCATTTTTAATGTTCGGTTCAATTGCAGCCAATTTCAGCTGTGCAAACACATAAATGTGAAAGGCTCAACCGAGTATGCGGGAGGCTCCTCGACATTGTAACGCCATTTGCAAATGAAGCTCGGCGCTTTTCTTAAACCCGCCAGTAGATAATGCCGTTTTAAGCTTGGGTATTACACATATATATTTAAACTTCCCATCGTTTAATATGTGGGAAAAAAAATTTTTTGGCGGCAACGCTATTTTCAATTCCTTGTACAGCGAAACAAAAATAAATGGATAAGTGTTCTTTCGCATAAGCCAAGGAAATTGCTCGATTTCTATCATATTCAGGTACGAGACAGTAAAAAGTGCCTCTTCGAATACAATTACCGGGTATTCGATTAGTTTCACAAAGACTGAAATTTGGTTGATTCGCTAACGAGAACACGTTTTACAGATTTATTACGATTTCGGTTTTTATGCAAGGTGGAGTATATTTAAAAAACTCTCATTATTTTAGAATTGAATGCGAATAAAAAAAAGTAATGCAAAACTTTTTAAAGCATGGTAAACGTGAGATGTGTAAAACACCATCATCTATACTTAGCCGGTTATTAATCGTTCTAAAGGTTTGTTTTGCCATTATTCACCTGTTGATATCGCTTTCCGTAATGATGTCTTGAGGGCAGCAAACCGGTTCCTCCAATTATACTAAAATCATTCTCATACCAAAGTTTAATTGTCTTCGCCATGTATCTGGGAGTGATTAATATTGCATGCGTTGAGTGTGGGCCGTCTTTTTCATAAACAATTCAAATCCTCTTTCATAATGGAATATTTGATGTTAGGTGGCTTGAATTCCCCAAAGTCTCCGTTCCACATTTGCACTTCGATGCATATGGAGTTTTTATGAGGTGAATATTACGCGAGAGGGAGTAAGGCATCTAGGAAGAGCAAACGAAATTTGGAAAATCGTCTGCGAAATTCGGGAATTGATTCTGCAAAATTATTACATGAATTGGCGATCACATACTGAAACCAGGACGATGGCGTCCCCCAGCGCGGCACTTACTAAAAAGCCGAAGTTCGAAGATGCATATATTTCATCTAAAGACGGAGGAGATTTGGCCGGAAAGCATTTGCTCGGAATTTACGGCACCAATCCGGCAGCAACCACGGAAATACCTCTCATATTTTGAGTTGCACGCATTTTCGCGGCACCCGCATACTTCATCAGGAGCAGCAGCACACCCGCTTCTACCAATTAAAATATATCGCCTGGTTTATTAATATAACAAGCTATGCTCGTTTTAAAAGCAGCCATTATATATACGGAGGAAATAAGTTGCGCGTATAGCACATAACGATGGCGGACTAATTGTATTGCGTTAGCGTAGCCGTGTTTAGGGAAAAGCCGAGGATTTCCTGCATCGCTCCGATGAAGGAAAAGTCTGTCTCGGGGAGGAATATATTTCACGTGGAAATAAATCTTCGAAGGGAAGACGTAAAGATCATGAACGTTTCGACTGTTTATCCGATCCTGTAGAAATTGACACAGAAAAAGTTGGTTTTCCTCCTTCTGCCTTTCCTTCACTTCGGAGGAAAGGACGTCAGCATGCTCTTTGTCTTGGCTCTGTAAATACAGGCACATAGATGAGATCTGACATTTGTGTCGGATCTGAATGCCACGAAACCCTTTTCCGGTTCATACAGAATTCTGAAGAGACATATATATTAAATTCCGTGGAGATTTGACGTAAATTATAATAAAATATATATTTTTTTAGGTACCTTCTTCAGATCCTCCGCTTAGACCGGCATCAACGAAAGTTATAATGACAACTGCTGTTATTAAGATAATCGTGAAAGCCCTGAAAAAAATTTAAAACTAAATCAGGGATTCTATTAAAATATCTTAACTCTTTTTAAAACTAATATAATAGTATTTATTGTTAGAAGTATCCGAATTTTTCAATATGCAACTTACGTAAAAATCAAATTGGAATCGTTACAGAAACCTCTGATTTTTAACACGGGTTGCGTCGAAGGAATGTATCATTGATGGATAAAACAAATAATATCAAGTCAATCGTTTGTCATACCGGGATCGTTTGAAAAATACCCGCGTCACCTTGTCATATCTGCATCAGTATTGGTTGTTGACCACGTGAAAAATATCAGCACTCCATTAACCCATATCTCAACCAATGATGTGGTCGCTTTGAACCATCATCTGTCACGCCACATACTTAAAATATCTACCTTTTCGGCTACAAAAATCCATTCAATATATTTATTTATTTATTTATTCAAATTTATTCCGGGGCATAGATTTCGAGCTTGCCTTGCATTACAGTGGTGCATGCAGAAAGCAGAGACGAAAATACAGCAGCGTTGAGTGTTTTATGCTCCGACGTAGCGTGCCATAAAGCTCCAAAATATTTGCCGCTTGACAGATGAAATTGCTAAATCCTGGACAAATTAATTCATTTTTGTTAAGCAAGAAACATAACTGTCGTTAGGTTTGGGTGGGTTTGCGGGTGGCTCATTCTGCGTAGCGTTCAACATTTAAGTAAACCGAAATAAATGTATTAATCGCATTTCGATCGAATGTGTGGTCCGACACGGGAATTTCCTGCATGATTTCATGTCATTTTTTCCAAGGTTGTTTCTTTTTCACCTTCGTTAACGTTATTTGAACCATGCCGGCGAAAAACTCGAAACAATAAATGAAAAAGTTTTCAACAGTATTCCACAAAGAAAGCGCAGAACCGAAAATTTGTTAAATACGCCATGTAAATTTCAGTCAGTAACCTAAGGCAGTGATTTACCTGCGATTTTAAACCCCCCGACAGCATTGTCCCAATAATCCAAAAAGGGATTATGGAAATTGGCAAGTGAGGGCTCTTGAGTTTTGACGCTGCAAACATCGCAACGCGATTTAAACTGCACTCGGATCTAAAACTTCGCAACTTCATTCAGATAACAAACAGCAAAACTAAATTGCTGCAGCAAAATTTCGGATATGTTTTGCCGTAAAATATTCGTGCAATTACTCCCCATCGACAGAACCCTATTTTTTCCTTCCTCGCATTAAGACCAACTCTCAGAATAAAAGTTATTAATTCGCATCAACAAAACATACCATTTTACATTGACTTTGGGAAGTACTTTAACCCAAATTTTTCCATGTGAAAAATCTTAGTTTTCCCCTAAAATTCTCACCTTCATTTCAATGCCTGAATTGTTTCGATTTCGGCTTAAAATTCGCAAAGAGAACATCACTGACACCGGATGAGGCAGATTGCTGAGCAAAGAATCTTTTTGAACACTTTTGGGCGTCATGAAATGGACGTCGAATGATGGATGTTAGTAAAACGTCGTCGGGCCATGAGCATATTAAGGGTGTGGATACATTAAAACGAATCCTCCCCCTCGAAATATCGTAACGATCAGGATTTTGATGCAACTTCATCGGACCACGTCAGAATTTCATTTAGACGACTACCCGCAGACCCCCGCTGCGGGTTGTTTTTATCGTCATTCATTAAAACAATTTGAACGTTAATTTTTTCCTTTGTTCCTTTTAACAAATCTCTCAATTAAGTTAAGCACAAGCAAAATGCACTGCCTGAAGTTAAGAAAAGGCGACGTGGTTTTCGTAAAATATTATTCATTACGGGATTATGCGGCGTAACGGGGTCTCGGGCAAACTTATTCGTTTACGATGACGGGGAAATTATTTGCTTCGTAATTCAATGAACGGAAAATAAAAGAAATTTCGCGCTGTTGGGAGAAGTTAGGAAAAGGTTTCCGCCCATCTTTTCCCTTTTTTTACAATTTTCATCTTTTCATTTTGCCGAATTTGCCAAAATGAAGCCTTCCTCCTTTTCCCAAGCTTTTTGCATCTTCTGTAATCGTTTCACGGTGTTCGACGTGTTTCTTCGCGGGGCTCGGATTCGTGCCGTTTCTGCATTTCGAACAAGTGCACATGATCTTACCTTGGCCGCAGGGGAAATGCTGGGAAAAGCCGCTTCGGCGCGTTTAGTTTTTGCTGCCGTCAGGAGTTCGCGGCTTGTCGAAAAGTGGCAAAAACGTACCAAAAACCTATTTCTCCAAGAGAAGGTCCCTCGTCCATCCCGTTCTGACAGTAATCTTCGGGTATTTCCACCTCGTAGGTCGTCCCGTTTGATTTCAACCTCTCCTTATTCAGATGGCTCAGGTAAAGATTGATCCCTTTTTCAAGTTCCGATCTGTTGCAGGAAGACGGGACGCACAGGCCCCAGTGAGCCTCGTCTCTGGAATATTTCGAGTGATCCCTTCTGCTGTCCTGCAGCGAAAAGGAGAATTGATTTTCAAATCTCAAAATAACGATTCAGCGACTGCAGGTCTGGTTATTGATCGGGGGGAAAAAGGCTTTTTTCTTCCTATCCGAACACTTCATTTTTTTTTTTTTTGTTTTAACGTTCTTTCTCGTACGTGTTTCAAAAAGTTCCATTTAAAAATATCCCTCCTCCCGTTCCTACCGGAAAAACCAAATGAAATATCGGTCCCAGGACAGGACATAAACACTAAACCTCGCACTTACAACATCGGAAAATTGTGAACCTTTTTATCTGCACATTCTTTGCCCTTGCTCGAAATGTATTTCTTCCGAGTTGGTTAACTGGTTTACCTAAATATTCGCTTTTAGCGCTTTTCGAGTTTCAATTTCTTTTCACTCTCTTTTAGACCGCCCGAACTTTGCATTTTATGCTTTTCCAAAAAGAAGAGGGATGTGTGCGCGGGGGCGAGAAAGAAAAAGTCTTGTGAAACAGCTTGCGCCAGAAACATTTCATTTTTACCACCAAAATCAAAAAGGCAAAAAGTAAAATTTCGCAGTTTTCATTGCATGGCCCTGCGATATCCCTTATCCAGACTTTCCGAAGCTTTTAAAGAAAAATTCGAAAATTCCGATTACTCCTTAAAAACGAAAGTCAACAGTCCGATCCGTATTCCAGATTTTCAAACTTCCAATTTCCACTTTCCTGCGGGGAAAAATTTTGACATTTAAAAGGAAGTTTCATTTTCATAATTGTCTTATAATTCCAACATCTTCAAAGAATTTGCAGACGTAAGACCTCCGCGATAAAGAGTTAACCGTGGGAGATAATAGCTTGGAACGGTCTATATTCGTCCATAAAACGGAAAGGTTTTGGTTTGATTTTATGGGGGAAAAAAAAAATCATCTTTGCCCAATTTTTCAGTTTGATCCTTTACTTGGGGCCGGTGAAATTCATTTGCTGTCCTGCGAAGGGGTTTCTTTGATAAAGTACCTGGAACTTCTTCCAGACAACCGCATTCGGCGATGGATCCAAGTCGTAAGGATCTCCGACGGAAGCTTCCTCTAAGTGAACGGTCGCTTTCACCTTCACATTGCAAAATTGGGCTTTGATTGGCTCCTTCACCAGCATGCATTCATCGTAATTGCCCAGAATATATTTATTTCCATGGAGGACCCCGAAGGGAGAAGTCGCAGAGGAGTCCCACACTGTTAAAAAGGAAAAAAGAAATAAGAGAATGGTGGTGGCGAAAGAAGGATGAATATTATTAAGTTAATTTTACTAGCTTCATCCAGGGATTAACTAGGCAAATGCTGAAAAACGGATTTTACATGTGGAAGTGGACTAGAAATCTATTTTGACAATGAAATTTAGTTTTCCACATTTTTGGTTCAAATTGGCTCCACATTAAGTAAGAAGTAATTGTTAAAACTTACTCTGCACTGCCCAGAAAGTTTGGTTTCTCAGGTGCGCCACCACCGAAAGGCTATCCTCCCGGCAGCGTTCGTCCTCGGAAGAAGTCATTGCTATCGGAAGCGTCGGGTAGAGCGAAACATCCGTCGAAGTAGTCCGCCAGAAATCGAAGTACTCGTTTCCGTCGCTTGCTTTCCCGCCAGAGAAACAAACGAGAGCTACGAAAAACCCGACGAAAATCATTTTGATCGAATGCACAAAGAATGAAGGAAACCAGATCAAAAGGCGACCGCGAAATGTCGGACACTGAAAACCGGAGCTCGGCCGGCCAAAGCGGTGACTTGCGGAAGAAGCGATTGGTCCGCGGATCCCGGTTGTGTCACCAGAACGTGGCCGAGGCACCCGCCACTTTCAGGTTTTGGTAATTGCCTTCGGTCAGTTCGGCTTCCGATCGGAAATGCGGATGGAAATGGTTCTTCGGTCGCGTTTGAGAGCCTGGCGAATGCTCGACTTTGTGGGGACCCCCTTCGCATGGTATCGCAATAACCCATTTCGCGTGCTTGTAAATCCCCCGAGCAAAATTTAAAATTTGGATGGTCCAAGTTGGTTGCAGTCATCCATCCGTCATTTCGAACCGACTTCAAAGGTTTCCGTTTTTGTGGCCGACCCATTTTTCTTGCTTCATTTGACACCGAACGAACCCGCCCCCGGGCAAGGTTCCTGCGGGGAGCACGGGTGCCGTTCGTCCAAAGGGAAGGGCACACCGCGGGGTGCATTGCGGATTTTCATCGGGAAAACGTCAAAGGCACCCCTTTAATTAAGGAACCGAAGAAGGTGATGCCATAATTTGCGGGAGGAAACCACATTTAAACTCCATTTGTTTTGTTTTCGTAGGAAACCTGCTGCTGGAAAGATTTATTTCTCTAAGGAGAGAAAAAAAATTAATTTCCTCGGTATAAGTAATATTTCTGGTAAGTGTCGTTTCATGATTAATAGCTCTTTGGTTGCGGAGAACGATGAAGCGACAGCCGAAAAATTGAGTTAACAAAGATTTCTGCTCAAGAGCAAACTGTAAATCTGAATTTTGACTGTCGAAATTGGAAATCCTTCGTTCCGCGGCGAGTCGGGTGGACTCCCGATTGGCGATTACAGTGCGAACTGTAGGTTAGGTTAATGTCGGTTGATCCTTATTCTTTTCCACCGCGAAATTGGTAACTTCATTTTATCATTGACCGGGCACTATCTTCGAATAAGTGTGGCCGATGCATCAGACGCGTCGCATTAAAAATTCACATTTCCCATGGGGAATACTTCATCATTGGAAACGAGAGTGGGAAGCTTTAAAGCCCAAACGGGAAATCCAGGCTGCACTTCAGATAATGTTCCCATAAATTGACCTCCCATAAGCGGCCTCGCTTTCCTTTGTCTTTAGTGCACTTGTCCGAGTTATGTGTTGATATTTTCTCTGTACCTTACCCCTGCGGGTTAACTATTCGTGTCCGAAGGCTTTCAGGTTGAAAGGTTGCGGTTTTTCACTTGTGAGACGTCTTCCGATCCCTTGAACATTGATGATTCCGCAAACCGACATTCGGCGCTCGCGGGGAATGGGGGGTCGAGTGCTGACAGAATGTTAAAAGGAAAATATCAGAGGGCGAAGGAAATATTGCGAGGGATCTTAATACGTTTATTATAAAACCACGTTCAAATCGAATAAGACTCAGGTTTGAAATTGTGCACAATTAATATTCCAGATATTTTCGGAAAACAGGGAAGAGTCTTGAAATGTCTGGAAGAAGCACATGACTTGAATTAATAAATCAAATTCAAATTCCTAATTTGAGAGGTTCCCGGGAAATTTCCTGTCACGTTAAAAAATCATGGAATTGTTTTGCTCGCAATCCTTTTGTTATAACCCTCGAGGATTCTTTAACATTGGTTTCATATCTGTTTACGTTGCGTTGAAATTGAACAACGGTATTACGAAAATCTGGTAAATGAGATGTTTTATAAAATTCTTCGAGTGGTAAACGGCTTGAAATCCGTGACGTGTACCGCATATATATATATATATAAATACATACGAACAGAAAATACGTTTAGATGGGCATACTGTAGCAATCACATTCGTGAGATATAAAATAATGAACGCGAAATGTGATGGAAAGGAAAATGTTTGTCGAAATGTTCATCAGGTGCACAACTTAGGTTAAAAAATGAGGTCCTGTGTGGTGGTTGCAACCTACAAGGAAATGCATTCGCATCGAAGGTGGCTCATCACAATTCCAATGATTTAACAACATTTTTTCTTGTGCAAATGCAACGGAAGAAACGGCGATGCTTCAGGAAAATTTTATCCTTTTTCCTTGGGGCAGGGTCTTCACGAGTCCTGTCCGACACTTCATCATGAGTGCCATTTTTAACGAATCCTTCCAGGTACGGAGAAATATGGCGTCGTACATGAATTCGAAATCACGATATTATGTTTTCACGGGAGAAAATCATAGTTGAATTCTCGTACAGTCTTCCGGTCCTGAATAGCTCTTCGGCTTCGTGCCGCTGACGGCCGCTGCCCTCTCCGGCGAACTCCTTTCGCGGAGGCCTGTGAAATCCGCCCGGGTATCGTTGCACCGATCCTTCCGTTTCCCGCCGAGGGTTTTACGGAAACTACGCGAAACCATCTGAAATCGTTAAATTTTCCTAATTAGTTAATCATAATTAGGAATTTAACAACGTTTTCCATTAGATTTAAGGAATTTTTAGACGCTCAGGTCTTTCCGCATCTAATAACCTTGATAACGGCAAAGTCAATGAGTATTTTGAGGGTCTGACCTTGAAAATTTCTCCGGGGTACGCGGACCCGAGGGACCACCGAGGTACGTAAACCCAAATGGATGGACAAGTTTTTGTCGTGTCCGCAGACGATGCCTCCCTCTTAACAGCGAAGATGTAATGAAAAACCTCCGGGATCGTTTTCCGGCGCTATTCAAAACCCCGATCGACGTTCAGCACATGGCTGCCACCTTTTTTCCCTTTTTCTTTCATTTTCAATGATCTTGCAAATGGAAGAACGTTTTTTCTTTTTTCCATAACAAAGTAATGTAATGGAACGTCTTGGTTCAGTGACAAGAAAAATTTAACATTGCTCAGGAAATAAAAAACTTGGTGCATTTGATTCCGAGTAACTTATATCTTAATAAATATACTACGGTTTTAAAGCGAATTTAAAATTATGCGAAGAAAATCATCATCCTGAGGATGCAGAGTTAACCGAGATTATTTTTTTTATTTTATATTTCCGCTTTAAAAGGAAGACGAGAATTGCACGGGTGCGTGACAAAAGCCGTCTGAGGACACGACAAAATCATGGCTATCCAACTAGGTTTATGTGCTTCGGCGGTCCTTCGGATATTTGTATCTCGAAGGTATTACGTTAATCAAGAGTATTTTGGATTGATACGTGGCCGGACGATGTCGGAAAGATTAATATTTCAAATATCACCCTTTGTTGTGTAACTTTAATCTCAAGCCTTACACATTATTTCCCTTTCAGATACGGGAATATGGAATCGCCTCGCTCGGGTTTTCTCTCCGTCGCTGATCCACATTTTCCGATACTCAGTTTATCCGGAAATTCGCTTCTTAAACCGGTAGCAACGATCGGCACCGCCTCAGGGTGTGTCCGCAAGACGACCGCGGTAATTTCCCGTGATTTTACGCGATTCGAAATCGCGGTAAATCCAGAGAGTCGCGTTTCGGAGCGACAGGCCTCCAAAGGTGAGAGAGACGAAGCGGAGCGACACTTGCCGCCGACTCGCGAGGAACGGCAAAATAAGAGATCCGAGATCAAAGTGCGACATCGCGATCGTTATTTGAAGCGCAATTTTTAACAGATTTAGTTTGTCGCCGAATTTTTTACGAGCTGGTGAGAAGGTTGGCGAATTTTGCACGCCGGTGATAATTTATACATTTTTCACGGGGCATTGTGCACCCAATCGCTTCCTCCGCGTTTTCCCCGCATCCGCTCAGCAAGCGAGCAAGAGTAAGGTTTAACGGCTCCGGAAGCCTTTCGTGCCTTTCGAATTTTCCACATGCCGCGAGCCTCCTCGGTCAGCGTCCACAACTTTGAGACACCTTCGGAATCTCCGTAAATCGCTCGTCTCCCATTTTTCTTTTTTCTTTCGTGTTGCCGGACGTATATCGCCAGTAAATGGAAATGCGAAAGCAGAAAAAAGAAAGAAATAATAAAAATAAATCGAAATTGGCGTTTTGCATTTCCTTTCAGCCATTTCCCGCCACTCCGACGCATTTTCCCGGGGATTCATGTCCCGCCGTAACCGATCTCGCAGGCACTGAACGCATTCATTAGAAGTTTCGCCGGGGTTAATTGCATTTCTCTCAATTTTCAAGCTTCGCCGAAGTTTCGTTTTTAAAATTTCACGATATTTATTAACCGAAGATGAAAAAATCCTTTAGCCGAGTCAGAGATGGTGTCGGGCAGGATCCCGAAACGGTTTGGGATCGCGGGAAAAACGAGTGGAGACCTTTTATTTTTCTTATGAAAGAAGAAAGGGTTGCGTTTGAAGTGCGAAACCTGCACCCAGGCTTCGAGGGAGAGAAATTCGGGAAACGGAAGCGAGGAACGGCCAAATCGGCGATCGCAGCGAAAATCGTCCGCCATCGTGGCACAAACAGAATTAAAGCAAGGCACGAAGGTTGCGGACCCTTCCCATAAGGCGACACTCGGCATGCGTGACGGGAGCATCGGTTTCAATTTCAGAATTAAAGCGTTTATAATTCACGAAAATAATAAATTAGGATTTACGACTTTGCCCTGCCTCCTCTGTCCCTTTCCAGAGCACAGGTCTATTAATTTAACTTCAAGGGACGGAACGCGTCAACTCGAGCACTCGAGCCCTGGTGCCACTTTCACGACTTCTCGGGTTAGCGACCCTTTCGTCTTCCGCCACGGCAATCCCCCAAGCTCTCCGCTTATCCGGACGGATTTAGCCTCAAACGGAACGGAGCACGTTTGACGTGTCGGAAGAGGACATTTCGATGACGGAGTCTGAGACTTATTTCGGTCCGAGCGAGACTTTTCGAAATCGGAGCCACATTTCTCGCGTGGGAAAAAAGCGAATAAAATCCGATCTCTGAGGTCAGACGAAGTCAGTTAATGTTCGCCATGTCAGCTAAGCTGTTGTGCACTTTGCTGCTGTTCTTGGTTATCCGCTCGTTTGCCGCCACCGCTGACTATGGTAAATAACGATTATTTTTTTTCCCCCCTCCCCCCCCTTTTTTTTTTTCGTTCATTGCGTTTTTATTTTGCGACGCAAATTTTCCATCAAACGATAATAATTTTCGGGGGCTGGCCAAAAACTGGAAGATTTTCGGTTTTTCTCCTTCAAACCAGATACTCCGGAATTTCTCGTTCGAAATGCCGATCGGAGGGAGACGATTTGATGCCGCTGAATATTTTTATCGGGATCAGAATCGGATTCGGGCGATTTTTCAGGTATTCTTTTCGCACGTCTGCTTCCACGCGCTTTTTCCCGCAAACTCTCTCGGCTGAGACAGTTTTCGGTGTTCTTTTGCTTCCCTCCATCAAGCGGAAGGTTTCTGCTATGGCGCCGGGCGCCGGGAACTTTTCGCTGATGAATTCCGCGTTGCTTTTACTTAGGAAAAAGTCTTTCGTCCATAAAAATGTGTCACACAAACCTAGCCCTTCCTTCCTCGCCAGTGTCTTAACTTACGGCACTCTTCCGATTCTTTTCATACAGACAACTCCCTTCGTCTTTGTTCCGCGGGACTTTCCTCCGCGATGGTTTTAGCCCTTTTAATTGTTTCCTGTTTGCATAATTCATTACTGAACGAACTAATGCTTCTTCGGGTACAGTTTCGTTTTGCATGCAATGCCTCCGTGCTTTATTATTTCATTTTTTTTTGTTTTTTTTTAAACCATTGGCGACGTTCTTAATTACAGGACTGGGTTTTGGTAATTCTCCCCGGCATCCGGCGGCTTTTAATTTTTGTAAACGAGAATGAGTTTTTCGAAACGTCCACTTTTAAACTCTTTACTTCCCCGTTAGGAGGAATTTGAGGTTATGGGAGCGACCTATTCGGGTACGCCATAAGCTTGTCCCCCCGGCCCAAAAACTTCATCTCACAGTTCTAACTCATCGGTTTAGTCGGTTCGAGCTTAGCAAAATCATTAAAACGCCCCACATGTTAGCTGGAAAAACCGATTTGCTGATAAATATGCCCCGGGGAATGTAAGAAAATTCTTCGGGGCCCTCTTGAGAATTGCGGATCGAAATGGTAGTTCAATCTTAAACGATTTATTTCTTTTCCTTCCAATATTGAATTAATTTCTTCTGAATTTATACAGAGACGGGGAAAGGGGTTGAAAAAAGTTCACTCTCGCTTAAGATAAAGCGTTAAATTCATTTTTTTATATTCAAATATCGTTGAAGATGAGCATTTATATTTTTATTTTTTTTTTTGCCACGGCAACGTTATGTGCAGAGATAACATCTAATGGTGTATGCACGTTTAACTCGTTCTGGTGTTTATGCCTCGTGCCCGAGGACATAAATTTACGCCTAAAATATGAAATTTCCAACATTTACTTTACATGCACGCTGATGACGGGCTCTGTTGATCCTCGGGAATTATCGATGCCTCGATTGACCCCCTTGACTTATAAACATTTTGATACAAATCTATTTGTTTATTGTTGATTCGTAATGACATTAGGGCCTCCGCTGCTTGTTGCGACGGAGAGAAGAAAGGCAAAAACAACAAATCTGAATGTGTAAAAGAATAATCGAACCCTGCAGATACCTTTGCGTAATGACGGTATCCGCGCTATTTGCTCATCTTTGCTCCGGGGAAAACGCATTTCGGTATTATTATTTACCCATTACATTATTTGCTATATTTGCAGACACTTTAATGGCGACGGAAGGGAGGGGAGGAGGATCTGAATACGTCGAATGAGTTGGAATTTTCGCGGTAGACCTTTCTTTTATTTCCCGCAGCAACAGCAGTTCGGTCCGTGCCAGAATTTCGGGACTTAGCAAAAAGAGCTTGATGGGTCTCGGAAAGAAAATTAAGAAACAAAAAAAAAAAAAACGGAAATCGCAAAAAAATAAATTACATAAGATGATTGATCTTGGTGTCAATGTTTTCTTTTTTTTGTTTCTTTTACGAATTAATAATTGTGTCGCCAAATCCGCAAACAACAAAAGTTGCTGCAGCACGTTGCGAATCGAAGATTCTGAGTCGTTTAGAGCAAGTCGATGCCGAACTCTCGGAGTGCTCTCCCGAAATGGATATGTTCGTATGAGCGCGACAGATCGAAAAGCGGAATTAGCCAGACAAGAGATGCCATGTGCCATCTGACCCGAACGTTATTCTTGACGTTAGATTTGATTCCTAAAGTTCACGCAAAAGGTCGACATGCCTCAAACGGAATAATCTGCGCTGTTGGTCGACGAAGGAAGCTTCCGTCCCAATCAAATGGGTTTCTGACGGAGATTGCAGATGAGTTCCCTTTGCAAAAGGTAGCCGGGTCGGACGAGAATGCATTAAGATGCAGAGGCCGTGGGACTTTTATGAGTGGTGTCACTCTCGGGTCGTTTCGTCGCGGTAAGTCGGGCTTCGGTGCAGATAATACGCGGGGTTTTCGCCGCGGGAAAGTTATACTAAACCGAGTTTGCATTGCATAACGTTACGTGGTAAGCACCGGCGGAAGAGAATAAAAGAAAAAAGTTTTCCGTATTTGTATGCAGAACGACGCACAAAGTACATTCAAATTCCGAAGGAGAATCCGGGGATATCTAATTAAAATGTATTTTGGCCGATGTTGGGTTAACGTGGGCCTCGCTTGAGGCAACCCTAAACTGAAATTATTAAAACGTGACAAAGCCATTAAAAATTAAAATATTTGAACTACACCTTTGATTAGATTTTTAATGAGGGATGTTTCCGCAGCCGAACCATCATTTACCTCTGAGTTTGAGTCTCCCATTTCATGTTTCCGCAGCAGGAGAGTTAGACCTCAACCTAAATGACTTTCCGGCAGCGAAAACGAAAGCATGTATCGCACATAAAAGATAACTGCGCGAACTGCATTATGAGGCCGTTTCCCCGGCTTCCCGGCGATTTTTTCCTTTCGAGGCGGCGCATCTGATTTTATTTACCATTTCGCAGATGACCCCGGTGACAGAGGTTTCACGGTGGGAGGAAGAAACGGGCCGATTCGGGAGCTGAAACAGAAAACGCACCATCTCTTGATAGAGGAGGTTGATAAAACCGGACGGGGCGTTGTCAAGGAACTGGAACTGCCGGATTACGACGACAGCGAAGAGCAGCGCCAGGACGAGAAGAGGCGACGGGAGCAGAGACGCGAGCTGGACAATTCGGAATCGAGAACGTACGGGTGCAGCGCGAAAAACGAGCAGAAGCATAGGAAGTGCTTGCAGAAGTGGAAGAAGTGGCTGCAGAAAAGCTATCGAAGTTGGCGGGAAATAATGTCCCGTATTATAAAGGAGGTTGATGCCAAAATTAAAAATCTCGGCAACGAAATCGAAAAGAAACCGAGAAATTCGGATTTGAAATTCACGTCAGCCTTCTCGCCCGGGGATGGAAAAGAATGAAAAAAAGGAGAGGGATAATGGGATCTTGGGTTTTGGGGGGCTAAAACCAGCCTCTCAAACTTCGATTTTTTCCAAATTTACGGAAAATAGCTTGGGAGGGAGATCGGGGATTCTGCCTTGGGGCCGAACCGGCGTGGTGTATTGGCAGGCGTATTCCGCGGTCCGAAACAGGCGAATTGGAAACTGCACTGCCCGGGTAATCTAAGGTGGAACAATATTATTTAGGATTAGAATTCCTCGCCTTTTTATTTTAAATTAACGTCTTTTGCTTAGAAGACGTTCGCTTTTCCAGAAATCGATAGATGGAAGCAAAATTAGTTCCCGAACCACGGAATCTATTTGTGCTGTGGATAATCGATAAGGAGGACAAATTTTAACCCGCAAGAGCAACTCTGTGCCTTAGGTGCGTAATTTAGAGGGAATTCTGCTTGTGGAGAAAAGATGTAGGCGCAAAACTATAAATATATATAAATAGCCGGTATAATTAGCCTTTTTACAGTTAAAAAAGGTTCATAAATTAATATTTTGTTAATTTAGTAGACGTTCTTAATTTCTGATATTAAACTTGTTTCATTAAAACTTTTACAATATTTCCTACAGTAAAAACCTTGAACTTTAGTTCCTGTACTTTATTCGGATCTAAATTGTTATTTATATCGTGGGCTTTTCAGCGAATAATCGAAATTTGTGAATTTTGTTATTCTGAATTATGTTTCAGGGAAAGGTTTTTGCCTCTTTCGAAGGGGAAGAAATTTTGCTAAAATCTTAACATTAAAATCTTACATAATTACTCGGAGGCCTGATGCTGCGCACTGTGAGTTTAAAAAGAAAATTTTTTTAATTGAACAAATAAAAAACAAAACCTCGCAGATCTTTGCGTTTTGTCCGATTCAAATCGAAACATTCTTAATAACTTGAGAATCCAGTTAAAATAGGAGAAAATATTAAATTACATTATTGCAACGGGATCGATTGTGATTTTTTAAAAATTGACGCTTCAATTAAGAGTCGGAAACTCATCGAATTCGCAGTGGCAGCAGGAAGCGCGCACAACGTCCGAAGGCCTTTCAAATCCAGTGGTCGAACGAGTTTTGCCGTTCAGTTTGCCGCGTTCGAAATACCGAAAAGCCCTTTTCGCGCACATCCAAAAGCTGCGAAACGAAAATTTTTTGCCGTCGTCATTACGGAGCCTGTGCCTTTCGCTGAATTTCGAAAACTCTTCATTAAAAGTTCCCTCCGCAAGGAATCCGGGAGATCCGATGCGAGCTTCGGATTACTGGAGTTTCGAAAAATCCAGTCATCCAGAATTTCAGTTTGCCTGGATTTAATTTTCTTTCGATTGTAATTATAAAAACGCTAAAATTTTTCGAAACTCCTCCCGGACGGGGCGGCGGGGGGGGGCACCGGGGTTTTCCTTCTTTTCCCTTCGTTTGCCCTTTTCGACGCGGAAACAGCCGCCTCTTCTTTTATTTTTTGGAAAATTTCGGCTTTTCGAAAGTGCCGACGCATTTCCATACACGGCACACACAATGATCATTTCCCACATCTCCTTTTTTTTTTTTTTTTTCCCTCTGCGATCCATTCTGATTCCCCAGGATTTTCGTGACGTCTTTCTTTTTCCCCATCATCGTTCGGGGTAAATTCCGATGTCGAAACCCCTGAAAAGACAGCATTGTGCTCGATTTGCCTTATTGTGTTCGCCTTCCAGCCCGGCTATTTTATTTTTCGGTATTTTCCTATCGACGAGCAACGTTCCAGAAAGCAATTCCGGAATCAGTTTTGGTCATTCGAATCTCCGGGTTCGAGTGCAGTTATTGCGCACAAGAAAAAAAAAATTAAGGATCATTATTACTGGAATGAAATTTTTTATCAAAAACCAAAAAACTGAAACATCGTGGCGTTTCGGGTGAAAGATATGCGGTGGAACTGGACGTGAACAAGAAACCGTGCTTTATATTATATCGTCGTAGTTTACTTTTTAAAAAAATTTGACCCGCTGTTTGCCTGTGTATTGTCACATATGGCATTATTTCGCTCATTTTATCGAAAGTGACATGATAAATCGTTACATTATAAGTTATAAACATATATAGGAAGTATCTGTAAAAATACTTGTAAAAAACAAGGAGCAGTCACGCCATTTAGCTGTTACCATACACGAAAAAGCCTTGGCTATGACCAAACGGATGCTGCATGTCGGAGTCCGGGGCCCCTGGGGTTTCCACAGGTGACGGTGCAGTATCGAAATGGGCCTCAAACGGTTCATTTCGAAATTGATATTAATAATTTCCATATCTGGTCTGTCTCTGTCCCTGCATCTTTATCCGCACGCCAACGAGCCAGGTAAGAGAATAACTCGCGGTTAATCCGAACGGCACTCCAGGGTGAAGGCGACAGGGAACTGAAAGGGCCCAGAAATCGCGAGGAAGCAGTTTTTCTGGGACCAAATGCTTAACGTTTTTCCTTCTCGCCCCGCATTGCCCCTTTCCTCGGGTAAACCGTAAGGCGAAAAAGTTCCGCGGACGTCAGCACTTTCTGAACATGCTACCGGGAGCATGGGTATTTCATTTACAGCCTAACGGAATCGACGCCATATAAAATTGCTGAACGACAGGAAAATTTCTTTACTTCGGGATTTGGTTAATCAAATTTCATGTTAGACATTTTTTTTTCTCCCTCTCCCTCTCCCTCTCTATCGGCAAGAGGGAATTTGGACCTTTGCTTTTCGCATTTATTCGCTCGAAATTTCGGAGAGCGACGGAAGGGGATGAACCGGAAATGGCCGCTAATTCTTGGGAGCAAAAAGCTAGAAGTCGAAAGAAGGATGAAGGAAGTTGTGTCCGGAGGGAAATGCACGAAAGGATACAAAAAGAAGTCAGTTTCTTCCGGCACTGATGCAAGGTTTTCACCGCTTGCGAACCTTTCGAAACTTACCAGAGACATTTTGGTAATGGGCCGCAATTTCTCTTATAAGATAAAAAAGAAAATTCTTTGACAGATATAAGGAGCTTTTATTTGATTCGTTTTCAAAGTAAATTCCATTTTGAGGATATTTCATTTCGGAAAAGGATGGAATTTTGGAATCGATGCGGGATGTCTAACTGCACTTGAAACCATTATCCAGCGAGTCGTCGGTTCGCCGAAGTCGAGGTGTCGACAGCGTGGTGCTCTCCGGCGGCAAGGAAGTCCATTGTACCGCGATTCTTCCAGCACGGAGAAGAACGGCGTAATATTTTGTCATGAAGCTTGAAAGCTGAGCCAGATCGACCAGCGCCAGTTTTGAAATTCTAATTTAGGTAACAAAGGCGGAAAAGCTAAAAGTGAAAAATGTATTTAGATGATGAAAGTTCGAAAAACGGTTTGAATGGGACAAATTGAAAGAAGAAGGAAGAATTTCGCTGCTGGCGCCTTTGAAATAAGAAAATGAATTAAATGAAAACTTTAATTTTCGCTGTAAATCCTCAAGATACAGAATGGTCCATTAATCTTGACTCTCTGCGAGGCTGCAATTCATACTGCGAGTAAGGGAATCTTCAGATGGCTATTCTTAAATGGAAAAATAAGGAACGAGAACTTTGAGGCCTCTTAGTGGTAGCCACGTCGTGTGCAGTCTGTGACAATCCTTTGTTACCTTTGGCATCCCACGTTCACCATCATCTCCATGCAGTTCATTCTCTTGGCGATGTATCGAAGGGAATATTTACGGAGTTCGTTACGGTGAAACCCAATTTTTAGATCAGAAGCAATATCCAAATGTACTGGGTTGTAAAATCATTTCGTTCAATGACCTTATATCCTCCGTGTAAAATGCATCTGTCATATCGATATTTATATTATTTAAATATTGTTGTTAATTTTTCATTTTCTGAGAAACAATTTTATGGAGAGAAAATGTGATAGATTCTGAGAGTCAATAAATATATTTTCAGGTATTGATGCTGGCAGCAAAAAAATCAGGAGCCCAACCAAAAATGTACCTTCTTACAATGTTCTGGGAACCGACAGACCGGATGAAGCTGCGTCAAACGGTGGTCAGAACGGGAATTCGGCTTTTGGAAGGATAATTGCTCTTCTGGATGAGGAAAGGAAAGATCAGATGAAGGAGCACGTTTGGGATGAAGAGCCGAAAGACTGCAAAACCGGGTTTAAGCACTGGACCGAACTGTTGGTGTTTAAGGATATCGTGAAAGTAGGCGGTATGTTAACATAGTTCTTGGTCTGCTGTTGATATCACTGGCAGATGCAGGTTGGATGGCTGTAACTTCTTCTTAACTACAATCGTTCGATCTGCGTAAATTACCTTTACAATTTTATATCTAAATGTTTTATTTTAGTTGAATCGGACGTAACGGAAAATGCCGTGAACAAAAGCTGGTTGGGTGGCATGAGCGATGCAGTAATCGATCCTCCTAAGGACGTCCAAATTGGTGAAAAAGATATTTCCGATGATGTTAATCAATTCATCTACGATCCGTCGCCCAAGGCGTTAATTAGAGTGAGGCGACAGGCTAATCAAATGTCATCCGGAAGAAAATGCCTTTGCCGGAGACGGGGAAGAAGGAGGTACAGGGTGAGAAGAGTAAGAAGGCGTAGGAGGAGAAGGAGAATGCAGGGAAACCGCCGCCGAAGAATAAACGGAAGGAGAAGAATTGGTAGGAGGTACAGCAGCAAGTGCTGCAGGAGAAAAGGGACCGGATCGGGAAACGGAATAGGAGGGGGAATGAGTCCGGGAAACGGAAGCTCCGACGGCAACGATGATGGAACGGGTAGCGGAGGAGAAGCCGAGGGTGAAGGTGAGGGCGAAGGTGAAGGAAGCGAAGGAGAAGGTGGAGATGAGGATGAAGATGAAGGAGGCGAAGGAGAGGGCGAAGGTGAAGAAGATGAAGAAGAAGGCGAAAAAGAAGAAGAAGAAGAAAAAGATGATGATGAAGAAGAAGAAGAAGGAGACAGCGAAGAGGAAGGAGAAGGTGACGACGAAGAAAGTGAAGAAGGCAGTGGAGACGAAGAAGAGGAGAGCGAAGAGGAAGAAGAAAAACCGAGTGGTAATTCTGCTGCTGTTGCGGAGAGTACCAAACCCGCAATAAATAACGAAATGATGGGGATAATGCCAGTGGGAAACTTACCAGCAGCCATCATTCCCAACGGTGGGGTGCCAGTAGGGGTCTTACCAAGCGCAGGAATGGTAACGGGAATGATTCCGACGGGAGTTCTGGCGCCAGGTACAACATCAACAGGAATGATGACGCCAGTTAACGTACCGACAGCGGTCATTCCTAATAATATACCAATGACTTACATTCCGACAAACGGGATACCGGGAGGGGTAATGCAAACGGTAGGGATTCCCAGTAGCAGTTACCCCGTGGGAACGCAGTTTGTAGGAAAATAATTAGATTATTTGTCTAAGAGAAGTTGCAAGAGACAAAATAAAAGAAAAGTTCCGATTATTTGCTTCATATATTCTGAACAGACGTTCGAGGGAAAACCAAAATTTTCTCCGCGTCTTGTGTCCTCTCAGAACGTGGACGGTGTCTGTTCGTTCCACGTGCAAAAACGCATGGAAAACGGGGTGCTGCAGATTGCTCCCTAATCACCGTTCGAACCCATTATAAAAGAAAGTTGGGCGCCAATCTAATTGCCTTTTCTTCGGAGCAAATCTACAGCTCTTATCCAGCACTCTGGAGGATTTGGCGCCTGCTTAAAAAAAAAAAATAAGTCTTTCATCTATTTCTAATGATCGAGCTGCTGCCGGAGGAGAATTTTCACCCAACTTCGCTTCACAACTGTCTTCTTTGCATCAATTTTTCCACTTGGAAAACACCAGAGCAGAGCACGCTGTCGAGGGCACTTGTCAAATAATGTTTTACAAGTTGATTTCCCAAAGGAGAGGGGAACACGGTGGCTCCCTCACACTTCATTTCCTTTGTTTTACGGCAACAATTTCATGCTTCGGAAATTCTTAACGCCCCATTTCTTAATGGCTTCCACCTGAGGAAAATGCCGTTTCTTCGCCTCAAACGCATAACATGGATTTTGGATCGTGACATTCATGACTGGATAACAAATCCGTTGCATCCGAGGTAAAATCGTTTTACGCCCAATGGGAGAGAATAATATTTTCATTGATGCAGCACTCCATCTCTCCGCACTTTGTATACTTCACATATTCAATGCGATGCCTATGCGAACGTTCCGCGTTGTGCGACAATTCGTAATTCCATCCCTTCGCCTTCTGTAGCACTTTCAAATAAATTCGGTAAAATGTATTTCAATGCTGGTTCTTCGCGAATTCTTCAACTCTCGTTCGCGATATTAAATCGTTTGAAGTTGGTAAAATTGAAAAATATCATTCGCCATTGCCGGGTTTTCAACGTAAACACTGGGTAAGCTTGGCAGAGAAAACGTTCCCCTCAGCCGAAATATCCCGGGATATTTCCCTCGACAAACATCCACTTCACAATATCACTAACGAAATGCAAATACTCAAAGATGCGTTAGCTTCGAAACCGTGTGGTACTGCCAGGAGAAAGACTTTACCCCGCCTTTTGGGATTTGCTGAAGGAAATGCCTTCGGCTGTCGAATCGTCTGATCCACCGGCAGCAAATCGAGAACCTGCGTCGTAAGAAAATATTGCCTGACCAACTAACTCTCGTTTCCCTTTTTCGACCGACTCCTTGTTCGTTTGCGATCTTGCGGGAAACCGTGGATTGCCGAAGGATTGTGCGATAACATGAAGTGCAGTAAAATATTTAATAAATTCAATTTTTACAACTAAAACTGTTTCCTATTGCATTTCGGTTATTGCGAACAGTGCGCACCAGAGGAAACGTAATAAACTCCTGGCTCCATTAATGGCTTCCATTGGAAGATCGATTCGATGAATAAATCTCACCTGCACCCGGTTGTTGCAAATAAAATTTTAAGGTTTAAAAATTATCACTTTAGTTCGGTATGAATATATATTTTCACGTGGAACGAGGGAACTGAAAAATTTTATACAAATTTGGGTACCGCGGTTTTGAAAATGGGTCCCATTTCTAATCCCGATGCTTATTTTTCTTGATCCTATGCGAAAGGGACCTGTTTTAATGATGCGACGACTGGGTTTTGGTACTGCCCCAGTGAACGGCAGCAACCATAGTCTCCTCCAACTTTCCTTGCTTTTCTACCGTAATGAAATAAATCTCTCCGTTAATCCATTTTCCAGTTGGAAATGCCTCAAATCTGGCGAGTTTTAAAGTTTTTGTTTTACGCTTGGAGTTACGATGAATTTCGTGGCGAGATTAAAAGTGGAGCTTTTGTGCAAAAGTTCCTTGGGCGGAGCTTTTGAGTCCGAATTTTCAGGTTTCCCGCGGTTCACCGGCTGAGTTTTCCTTTCTGCCAGCTCCGAATTCGTATCGGAATAAATAAAATCCCAATTTTGCTCCCGCTCTGCCCGCTTAACCGATCTCATTTTCACTCCACTGCCGGGGTAACGTGTCGGATGCTTCGAAGAGCTGCAGCACCTTCGCCAGGCGAAGGCGAACCTCCTTCGATGCGGGCACCGATCCTCCTTTCTGCAGGGTACCTCTTCGACGTGTCAGCAGCCCCCGGCGGAAATCTTGTTGGTCTCCCGGTCGGTAAAGGGAGAAGCGAATGCACAGTCAAGGAAGACCGGGGACGATGGGGAAATGTCTGGTGATCTCGACGCCGATAAGGATCTCGAAACCGTGCACACTTCGGGAGCTTAATTCCCTGCAGAAATCCTCATCATATAAAATTCAGAAAGCGATGAGTAAAGATTGCGCGGAAGAAGACGAGGACGAAGGACTCGCAGGAAAGTTCTTCCGTCGGAAAACCTCAATTTTCTCTCAAGAGGCCAAACACGCGGAGTGTCTTAATTAAAAGGTCGGAGGAGCCCTTACGGAAAATCCTCCGTTTCACTCAATATTAAGGAGTGACTATTTTAATGAAAATTTTGCATTGCGGGAGACCTCCGATCCTTATTTCCTACTCTCTCACCGGGACGAATATCCGATATCGCTCCGTACAGCGCTCGAAAAAACTGCTTACACTTCCCTCACCAACTGACTTAAGTGGTGGAGGGATGCATCGTAACGGAAAGCCCGCCACCAGCTAACGACTCCCAGCGTGCTCTGTGCCGGAGAGCGAAACGGAAGCGAAAAGTCGCGATTTTGCAAAAACAAAATGTCAGCCGCGTAAAATTAGGTTCGATCTCATGTATTTGTGGCTTTTTTTCGCGGCGTTGCCGGCCAAAGAGTTTAAGACGAGAAAAATCCTCCGGAAGGAAGCGGTGGAAAAGGCACAGCGACTGGAGCTCGGAAAAGTTCCGGTAAAAACTTTCCCCGTCGACTTTTTCCTAAACTTTCATATTTTTTTTTTTTTTTTTTTTTATTTCCGCCTACTAATTTTCCGGATGTAAAGTTTTGGGCAAACAGCGGCAGGTAAATCTTGGGAAGAGTCACTGCTAACGACGTGACATTTACCACTGGGGCCACGCGATTTATACCGCTCTTGAGTGGTTTATTAAAGTTTGAGGATCGTCTGGTGACGCATGCGCAGACGGGGATCGCCTCGGCTGGAGGGAGACGGTTCCAGTCTGGAGAGCATAGTAAGGAGCGAGTTGGTGCTGGGAAAAGGTTCCGGACGCGCCGCTTTCGTCATTCGGGAAATGCTGTCGTGAGTCTCTCGTCGGAGTAAAAGGGGAAATTTTCTTGCAGCGGAGGGATTCAAATGAAAATCTTCTGAACTGGTAAATATTAAATTACTTTCCGTTCCTAATGCGTGGCATGTTGTTTCGAATTGTTGCTTTCTGCGGAGCGATGAGAAAAAGAATTTCAAAAAATGTGAAAAAAAACCCTATGCAACGAATGCATAAACACGTGGAAAGAAAACTGGAAATTCCCATTCCGAATCGAAATTTTATTTTTTTGATCACCATTTTTCGAGGTTTTTCTTATTACTATTACATATTATGATTTGGCATAATCCATGGTAGTGGAAATATTCTTTTACTCGCATCGACATCGCCTCGACAAAGATGCAGAATAAAAAAAAAAAAAAAACCGAATATTTTGCCTTGTTAAGGATCTTTCTCTACTCCGAATGAAACTCTAAAAAAGGTGGATAAAATTGTTTGCATCGTATACAAATTTTCCCAAACTTTTGTCAGCGAAAAGGTGACGCACCGAATAAATCATAACACAGTTTCGAAAATTTAAAGTTTGGACAGGAAAAAAAAAAAGAAAAAAAAACGAGCACTTAGGAAGTCCTGCAAAAGGTTTTTAGGTTGCCGGGTCGGAAATCTTTCATTGAATTTCCCGTCCCAGAAGGGAATTGCATGATTTTTCAACATCTCTTTGTAAAACATAATCCGGGTATTCCATCGGACGTAAGTGTATTACCCAGTTTTTATTTACCTTTTTTATTTTGGGTCTTTGTTGCGTTTGAAAGCATGAAAGAAAGCGTAATTCGCTAAACTTCTCTTTCGGGCTGGTTTTTAATATTTCCCGGACTGGCCCGGGCACGAAAATTGTCCGCTGTCGTCCTCTTTTCGGCGCGAGTGCCCCCCCCCCCAAAACACGTGCTCGATGCACGCAGGAATTTCGGTAACCGTCCGCGGATCATTGCACAAGGCAAGGAAATGGAGGGCGGAAGCCCACGGAACGCGATCGCGCCGCGAGTGGATTGGTCCTACCAAGGGATGTGTCTTTGTATTAATTTCGCCCGTTTAATTTTAAAGTCAGAATGTGCGAAACTTCTCGAACGAACGCGGGGAACGTTCGCATTTGGTGGGAAAGGCGAAAGGGGGGGTGAGAGCAAAAAATTTTTCCGAACTGGAAAGCGTTCCGGAAACCGCGGTTCCGAGGGAAATTCGCGGATTTCTGACACGTTAAAACTGATTGCAAAAATCGCACGGCAGCATGCAAGAGGCCCCCACGGAACCTGTCCGTTAGCAAAAGGAGGATTTTCACGGTCCGCAACAGCAATCGTCGACTCACGAGAGGGACACTGCGAAAAGGGGAAAGGTTGAAATTTTTATGGCCGCTTCTTTATGTTTCCAAATACAAGATCGGTAAATTTTTTATCTTACTTAAAGCGACTTTTCAAAATTTGAAAAAGTTTTCCTCTTGTTCCCTTGTATCGAAGAAGCTGTCTAATTGCAAGGGAAATTTGCCGACAATGAACGGTCGGAGAATTGGAATTCGGAACTTGCAATTTATAAGCAAAATTTTGACAAAAGGAGCATTCGTCCTGGGGTTTCGCAGCTCACAATGCTTTATCGCGACAATTCTGACCGGCGGAGAAATTGTGGAGCTCCTTTTATTATGCACAGGCGAGGAAAGTAAAAAATAAAAAAGGAAAAAGGAAGAACGAAATCAAATTTAACATTGCTCCATCAGCCCCGTTAAATTCTCGGCTTTCATTGTGCATTAGCGAGATCGCTTTCATTTTCAATTCATCCAAATACGTAATGTATATATTTATAAATGAGTTATGAACTAATATTATTACAAACCTTCAGTTTAAAATAATACGTATTCGCAAACGCAACCCGATATTTAAAAACGATTTTTTTTTTTTTTTCTTATCCATTCCACTTTCTTAACTATGCTTTTCAAAATATTTGGCATTATTTAGCGTCATTAACTGTCACTCTCATTAAAAATATTTAATGGTGATAACCAATAATTATAATCCCGGTACAGGAATAGTAAATGTCAGAGCGTTATTAAACGCGCATGTCATATCTTATTTTAAGGGACATTAACACCGTAACGAGCCCGTAAGAAAAGTGTAAATTAAGGATTTTTAATATTTTAAGACGTTATTTTGTTATCGAATGGAATAAAGGGGATGTTAAGAAGCGAATTTTGAGCTCGGAAAAAAAAATTCGGAAAATCTTTCACGATGCGGCTCTTGTAAAAATATGAAACAATGGCTCGCGGACAAGCCGAATTCGCTCCAGAGCACGTTCCCGTTGAGCGCATTTCTCGTTCCATAAAATTCTGGAAAGGAAACAATTTCCGATCCCAGATTCGTTGCCGCAGTCGAATTTCGCGTGTCCAGGATCTTGGAGAAGGTTTTTCCCGGGTGCGCACTCGATGGGATTGATCGCCGAAAGCGCGATGGTTGTCGGGGGATGGCGAGACGGTCGAGGGGAGGAAGACGTTTTCTTCTCCCCCACCCCCAGATTTCCGGACCCGCTTTTGCTTCGCCGCAGCCCCGAGTGATGCTGCGGTGGCGGCAGGAGTTCCTCCGGATGTAGCCGGATGCGACGCCGCTGATCGCTCCGATCGCGGTCGCCTCCGAACTTCTGAAACCTGCAGAAGCATTTTCCCGCGTGCTGCGATCGAGCGCCGCTCCTTAGCTTGTAAGGAAATTTAAAAAAAAAAAAAAAAAAAATTTGCCTTTCGACAAGTCTCCCGGCGACGAACGATGTCCGACTGACGGATAATTTTTCGCCCGCAGTGCGAGAACTTTTCTTACGCTGAGCGTCGATCGTCGGAACGCCTTCGACCTGGAAATTCGGACTTCCGTCGTGGGCTGAGTCACCGAAGGCTTTTAATTTAAACTTCGCGCCGTTTTTCCACACGCGCGGACAGTTTGGTCTTCGGTTTCCTTTCGACTGTGCGAACGTCATTTCCCTTCCTCTCCTCCCGTTATTTGTTTCATCTACCGAAGCCTAAAATTAAAGAAATTAAGTACCTGAATAAGTAATGGAAAATGAAATTTTTGAATAAATAATAAACAATTAAAAATTCGTCCCTGGCGAGGTTAATGGATATCGATTTTTGTACGTTCGAAATCTTGTCCGCCGCTTATTAATCCAGCAGAAAAAGAGAACTGCGTTCCATTATTTAAGCGAGTGCACATTCATCCATACTGTTTCACGTTTCGTACGAAACTGAACGTCCCACGATGTTGTGCGAGTTATTTTTCCCATCTTCGCAATGTAAGGAGCTCGAATTTCGTGCGCTCTGGAAGCGGACGACGGCAGGACAAAAATTTGGATCAAACTGGTTAAAAATTTCGGGACACCGAAGGAAAGGCAGTTTCTTAGGATGAGCGCGGAAGACCCCCGCTCAAAGGTTTCAAGCGGGAAAAGCGGTTTCGAAGCCGAAGCTTTTCCCGAAAGATTTATTCGCGATTTCGGCGTCGCCCATCGCTTACTTCTCGGGGCGAAATTAATTTTTGCTTCGGATCGGGAGATTCGCAAATTTGAATTATTTTTCTCGCCGCCGAGTTCGGAGCCCTCCGGGCTTCGTCTCGCGAGACGGCAAAAGCGCCTGAAAAGGACTTTCCGCGTTGCCGAACGCGATCCGTTCTTTCGTTTTCGGAAACGGGCATTTACCGCTTAAGCGTGGCCCTTTAAAACGTACTTTTCACATTTGAGATGAGCTTCGCTAAAGTTCAAACGTTTGTTTCGTTAATGACTTTTTTCGTGTGCGGAAAAATGTTAAATTTTCACACTCGTTCGCGTTCGCCCAATGCCGAAAAATTTAGGTCTAACGCCGTTCGGTCATTGACGATGATATTTTTTCCTGTTCGGCGTTATTTCAAGGCTTGGCTACAGTGGGGGCTTTTCCTGCATGAGCACGATCCCGAGTTTTGATACGTTACAATATACATGGAATTTTAAAGGTCTAATCAAAATACGTTTGATTATTTATAGTTAATTATCCTTTGTCAATCCAACATTCTGACACTTTTCATTTCTTGGCGGAAAATATTCGGGGGATTATTAAAATAGTTGGCGCCTGGAGTGGCATAAGTAATTTAATCAAGGATAAGTAAATTTTAGTCTGGTCATTTGACAACACGGAGAATTAACATCCGAAAAGATTGATTCAGATTGATTCAAAAGATATTCAGCACGAATTAAAAGGCACTTAAGGAAGGTTTGAACTCGAGCATTTCAATTGCCTTCCCTCCCGGGGGGAGGGAGAAAATCCTGGATCCTTTGTTTAGATTTTCGGAGCAGAAGTGTGGATCGTAAGGCGAAATTAGCGTGGTTGAGATGCGGAGTCACGCAGAGGCTCATCCGGCTCATCCACCGGGGGAATGGCGTGATCGTGATGTATCTCGCGAAACGAAAAAAACGAAAAATCCAGCATCAAAAAATTTTCCGGCGATCTGGATGCGCGCTGCGGTCGTGTGCCGAAGTTGGAAATCTCCGCCGACCGCAGGAAAATTGCCCAAAAGTGCGTCGCCCGGAAAAATAGGAGCCGTGATTAGCGGAGGCCGCCCGTGTGCCGGCCCATCGTAAACGATCCCTTTACGAGTTGCCGGACTTAATTTCGGTTCCCCGTTTACGAGTCCCTTGATCGGAACGTAAAATAAATTAACATCATCGACGACAGCAGCTTTTCCCCTGCTTTTCCGCGGGTGGGAAAAAAGGAAGGAAAATTCAAAAAACGCATCCGATTAATTTGTCTCCGTCGAATGCCCCTGTCAAGTCCTGCGAGGCCCTCAGAAATGCGATCCCCGGTCTGCGTGTCGGAAAAAAGGTTCGAAAATAAGGTTTTCGCCTCCGTCATCGCTCCGCCTGCAGAGCTAATTTTACTCTTCAAAAAGCTGCCTTTGGCCATCGATTATTTATCCAACAATCAAAATGCGTACATAAAAGTTTTGTCATGACAAAGGATTTCCCTTGCGAATCAAACGGGACGGCCGCATATGTGTGCTCATGACTTCGAACATTTAACAATTTCGGTCATCAATATTTATGATATCCATAAAAATACATATTTCATAACGTATTTGACGGGAAATGCGAACGATGCCACGACTTCACTCTTCATCCGTTCCTAACTTTTGACCGACAATAAAAACCGAAAATTTTACCCTTTTAATCGGTTAAGTAACCTAAAATGGATGTGCTTGATGGTAGGAGAGCCGAGAGGCCAAACATTTATTTTAAGACGTCTGGGATTAAAGGAATAAATTTCGCTCCGCCGAATTGATAGAGCCTCGGGAACCACCCGGGACGCACCAGTCGACCATTTAAAACTGCACGGAAAATATTTTGGTTGCGGGGAAATATTTATGTAAATCAAATTTCCCTTCTCTTCAAAACTGTTAACTAGTTTAAATTAAATTATAAAATCTTAATGCAATCCCTTCGGAATAACTTTCTGCATTTGATTTGACTTCGAGTGCTTGCCCGGACTGGACACCGCCGGCAGGGCGGACGCGGAAACGGCAGTCCGACAGCAGCCTTCGATCGCGGAGCGGTCCTCGGATTTCGTCCGAGAGAAACGGTGCAGAAAGTGAAATAAACACCGAAGATCAGCTATTCGAACATGTGAAGACATGATGTTACGGGGTTGGTTTTACGCCCTGTTATTCCTCCGGAAATCTAAGCCGCCCGGAAAGTCCACTTTATCACGTCGGATATCCGGTTACCGGAACATTCGACGAAAAGCCAATTATTTCGGGGGGATTTTTCATGGCTCCGTCCACTTTTTCTGAAAGCTCCTTCGTCCCAGAAAGGACGCCCTGCACCTTCCCCGCGCATTGCTCCGACCAGGGAGAAACCCCGGGGAGGACGAGTCCCGGGATGTCAGGGGGCATTTACCGGGATTGACGGTAACGCAGAAAGCGTAAGAAGAAAAAC
The DNA here is from genome assembly GCA_028565995.1 of Ricinus marginatus. NCBI lineage: Eukaryota > Metazoa > Arthropoda > Insecta > Psocodea > Ricinidae > Ricinus > Ricinus marginatus. The sequence continues at coordinate 17,222 of JAOWBB010006464.1, read as the reverse complement.
GGAAAATTTTCCTTTCGGCCTCGGTGTCGTTCCGGAATCCTTGCGGAATTATAATATTCGCGATTTTACCATTTTTCCACTCCGGAGAAATGAAAAGATTTTTTTCAATTTCTGCAATGAAAAACTGGAAGAAGTATCCGGGAGAAAAAATCGCGGGCGCGATGGGGTTGGGGTTTAATCGCTCGATGATTTTCGAATTTTTCGGAAAAATCGGAGGAACCCGAAAAAGAAAAAGCCTCCCTTAGTCTCTCCTTTTTCTTTCTTTTCCTTTTATCTCCTGCCCTCCCCGGGGGTGTCCCGGCAGGAGAAAGAAAAGTTTTTTTCCCATCCCTGCGACCCGCTCCGCCTTCTTCCCTTTTCACAGATCCGAAATCGCGTTCCAGGCCCGTGACCGTGTTCGCTCGGGGAATATCCCGGGAATGCGGCGTCCGTGACTGCCGGGCTCGAAACCGTACGGCGGGAACTACCGGAAGAAGCCCTGCCACAGGAACATTTTCGGTTCTGGGGCTCCCCCGGAGAGACCCACATCAAAGCTGTGGGACCGCGGCAAATCTTCGTCTCAGCAGCAAACGTGGAAAAATTCCCGTAACGTCTTTTATTACCGAGTACAATTTCCCGTCTGGCAACATGTCGGGCATAAAAACCTTTATGGAAGGACGCAGGAGAACTACTTTAAGAGTAAAAATGAAGTAAAATAAACTAAAAAAGCATCTTCTTATCCTGTAAATGTCCCTCACGTCTTGGTTTCATTCAATAAAAAAAAAACTCTTTAAGAAGAAAATGCTGTGGTCTAGGAGCGTAATGGCGGCACCAGTGACGATTTAAGTCCTTATGTCTCTGTATATTGCCCAACCGGGGTTTATGAAGGACATCGGATCGATTGTCAAAGTTTTCCAATTTCGAAAGCTACATAAAAACGCCAATCTTATTGAGTTTTCAGGAAATTTTCCGGGCCTTTATCCGGTTTATTGTTTACCTTGTTTCTCGTTTGATTTCAAAGGGTGTCAGCTCCGCATGGAAAGCGCCGAGCCGTGCCTGCATTCGAGTTGAGCGTTCAATGTCGAAGGCTGCGCGGAGGTTCCATCTTCTCACGCTGCCGGAGACGCGGAGGCATCGAATTCCCGCCTCGTTTATTATTTAACCGAAATCTTCCAATTCCCTAATTATAAGATTTGGGTAATTTACATTTATAAGCGCAAAAGGTTTGAACTTCGCGAAATCTGATTTTATCCGCGACCCTTAAGACACAGTGCGATGGTGACAAATTACGAATTAATATTTCGGAGCGAAAGAAGGCTGAGGAGCCTTTTTGTCTTTCCCACCGAGGAACCTCCGTTCGAGATGGATGGCACCGCGGCACGCAGAAAATGATGTTAAATTAGAATTTTCAAAAGCAATTTGGGGCGGTATTTTCTTTGCTCATTTTAAAACTTTTAATAGTTTTTTTTTATCCCCATACCCCTTCTATAATGTGAGTTTAAATATATAATGAGAACTGTGTTGGTATAATGCGTCTAGAGTCATGAATTAAATTTGAATTAATTTCCAAACATCAAAATAACCGTCAAAATTCCGATAAAATTTGCATTTCGAAACCGATTTTCGAAGGGAAAATTTCCGGAATAAACATTTTTAGAATTTTCCGAAAGATATTAAAACCCGTCGGGAAAACGGTTTGAAGAGGATTTTTCGGCGGATAATTTTTACAGTTCGTCAAAAGTTAGACTCCTTTCATTTCTCTTTTGCCGAATGATGAGCGGATTGAAAAAGGGCCCCCCCCCCCCGGGGCACCCCGGGGCCCATCGGCGGCTCCGCCGGGTCGGGGATCTGCAGCTTTTCCGCCGGGCTCCCACAGGACCGTGGATTAATCGCTCCGAAAAAGGGTCGCTCGCCTCCTGCAAATTTCCGAATTTAACCTGCGGAGCTTAAGCGCTTTCGAGGTGATTAATCCTACGGGTTAAATGCCGGGTGGCTTAAGTTGTCTCCTGTGCTTTGCCCCGACGATAATGAGAACGGCAGCAACAGCAAATTGCTTTATGATTGCGGGGGAAAAATTCCATTTTGGAAACCCCCTTAAGATTCCTCGTCCGATCGAAGGAATCGTTTGCATTTGCATTTCTCTCTCCCTATTTTCCTTTTTTTCTCCTCTGGTGCAAAATACATGTCCCGGCAGCCGAAACACGAAAAGTGAGCATAAGTCTGTCTGAACTGGAAAAGGATGAATAAGTGAACTTAATTAAATTCTTGACTTCGGAGTGCAATAATATTGACGTTTCCATTTCGTGGGTCCTAAATTATAAAGACCCAATTTCTTTTTCTTGAATTCTTGATATTCGATTTCTATTCCCATCTATTCATATAATATTCCTTTGTATATTGTGCCTTGATGGTCGCTTGTGCGCTCCATTTACATATTTTTACATGTTCTTTTTTTCCTTTTTTTTTTTTTTTTTTTTTTTTTTTTAAATCATTTCTCGATTGCTAATATTTGAACAAATTTTTCCTCTTTAATGTAAAAACTGATAAGGGCTCGGAGAAAATTGCCATTGTCACTATAATTTTTCGAACGATTATCATATCGAATTATTCTTGTCCTTTTCTTAAGGGATCTTAAACCGGTTTCCGTTTATAATTCCCGTAATTTTTTAACCCATCGCTTTCATATGGAAAAAAATTATCATGCAAAATATTCTCGTTCAGAAATTTATTTTTTTTTAAACAAAGGGGTGTCCAAATAAATTATTATGCCAGATAAGAGCTTTTGAAATATTTACGGCAGACCAACTGTATCACCGTGTTGCATGCTTTAAACTTTTTTCGGTGTCACGCCAAGCCAAAGCTCCCTTAAACCGAGGGGCTAAAATTCCCTCCGTTCAAGTGCCACGGGTCAAAGCTTACGTACCACGTCATGATTTATGGGGAATTTGTGAATTAGCCGAAAGCCAAAATAATCTGCGGATTACCGTAAGACTGGAGGAGCGGAGCTTTCTTTAAGTTTCCGACCGTGCCGAGATGATTTTACGACCGGCTATTCGCCAGAGACGGCATTCATCACCGGGCAAATCGTCTCCAGCCTCTGCCGTAAACTCCGAAGAAGCGATTAGCCCCCGCAGAGCCTCGCTCTTCGCCCTTGCTATTCCGAAGGCATAAACGACAGTAAAAACACGTCCCGTCCTCAAATTTTTTTTTTCTTATTTTCATTTTCCGCAGCGTTCATACGTGCCGCAATTTTCATCTTTTTCAACGTCGCCGCGAGCTTTCCGGCAGCGGACGCGCTCCCAGCCTGCGGGAACGAGGAAAGCTCTCCGGGCGTCTTACCAAAGAGAAAAGCGGATAAGAGGCCGAGGAAGAGTGCGCCGGATCCGCTTCTCCAGCGTCAAATAACCCGAAAAATTGGTTTAATTGATTCGATTGCCAACTCGAGCGGAGGAAAACTCCGGACGGGGCGGAAAAGTCAGTCGTCGAAAGGCCCCGGCGACCAATATCCACTTGAGTTTTCCTTCGCCGTTTGACTTTTAAATCGCAGGAAACACTTTTCTAAGGGAAATCGTCTGCGCTTATTCGAGCGATTTCCCATTCCCTGACGTGCGCGATCCGAGGTTCGTGGGATCGGCGGATTTTACACCGGAAGAAGCGTTTACCCTGGTTTCCTACAGCGCGAGAGCGAGTCCTTTGGACGAATTCGGAGCTGCCTCGCGAAACCTGAAAGGGAAAGGGAACTTTTGGAACTGAACGTTGAGGATTAAAGGGAAAAAGGTTTTCGGGTTGGTCAAAGGTTTCTGCCGTGAAAGGGGAGAGACCTTTACGCCTTCGCTGTCGACAATGTGTCAAAGTGCGTCGTTCGTTCCTGCATTTGAGCCGTGAGAGCCTGCACGGGGGATTCATTTTTCTTCTTTCTCGGGCATAAAAAGCGACTGTTTTGCGGGTGGTTTCTGTAGGGGAAGAAATTCCTACGTCGCCCGCCCAACCTGGAGGACCGCTCGTGGCGTTCCCTGTCCTCCATCATTCGGACGACGAATACCGTTGAGACTCACGAATTAAAAAGAGTCCCGATGTGATTCCGGAAAAGGAAGATGAAAATTTAGCGAAGCATTGAAATACAGATTTACGCGGTGGGCATCGAGAGGTGCATCCGTATCGTGCCAAGCGGCAGGCCTTGTCGGGTTTTTATCCCACAGCAGAGGCAAACTGAACCCTTTTTTTAAGACTATTTGCCGAGGATTGGAGGATAAGTTTGTGCATCTGTGAAAGATTATCGGGATAGGACAGATAACTTTACGGCGATTAGGTGTATCTAACAGATATGCGAAGATTCTCTTAAACGGTCGTGTTAACTACATTTGCCTATTCCGAACACAACATCCCAAATCAATAATATTTCGACCATGTATTTCTTAGAGTTACAAATTAAGCAGCGAGGACGTTCACGTATTTGAATTGTAAATCATTTTTTTGTGAGAGAGCTCTCGAAACATCATAATTAGTACATAATAATATTTTATGCGTAAGCCTCTGTATTCGAAATTCTTAAAAGCTCGTTAATAATATGAACAGAAAAGAAATGCTTTTTAATATTTTCTTTGTCAGAAGCTGAAACTTTTCTACTTGAAACAATTCTGAGTCACTGTCGTTTTCGACGCAGCCCGGATTCGTCTTTATTTATCCAGACTGGAGTCGGCACACCGCGGAGCCGCTCGGGTCAGGTTCCGTGCATGGAATTATACCATGATTCATTTCACTTCGGTCCCATCGAGCGCTTGCTTTTTAAAAGCCCATCGGAAGAGCTTTTACTTTTATATCCAAATAATTTTTTCCGGCACATCGTTTCAGGAGCCTGAAATGGGTTTGCGCAGCAGCAGCAATCCGAGTCCTTTCTAAACCTTCGGCGGCTAGAGAGAATGCTCCACCGAAATTGGTAAAAATTGGTTTTCTTTTTTTTTTCCGGGGATACAAGAATTTGATTTCAAAATGTGGGAGGATTTTTCGATTTGGTTCCTTCTCCATATCGCTTTTAACATTTTGGTCTTTCCCAAAGGTAAGTCCTTTTTCTTTTTTTTTCTCGTTTTTTCCGGTATGAATTAAAATGCATTTTATTTTATTTTTATTTTTTATTTTTTTTTAACTTGACGAAGTTTACATAAAACTTTTGCCATTTTCACTGACCCCAGCTTAAATTATCTCACATGAGCTCTATGATTTAAAGTTTATTTCGAATTACGTGAATGCGCTAACGATTCTGATTTGATTTGTGGAAACTTTTTAAAGCATCATTATTTAAGGTTAACAATTTTCATTGTGTTGTATTTCGCCGAAACAAGCCGAGAATGTATAAGCGGCGAAAACTGATTTTCCTGCTTGAGGAATGATTTAAATGAAACTGGTAAACAGAAAGGCAATTGCTTAATCAATAGGTCTAAAAATATTATAAAAATATAAAATAATTAATAGGACTAAAAAAGTAGATACTGATTTATGTATATATATATATATATATATATATAAGAAAAAAGGTATATATATGTATATTCTTATATTTATTACCATATATATATATTTCTTATATTTATTACCATATAAGAAAAAAGATAAATTTAAAGGGAAGTCGTGATGTTGTTGAGCTCATTTTGATCGTGATGAGCGTTTTTACTTTAATGATTTACATGCCTTTGATATGGGCAGAATATGAGGTCATGTAAAATGGAACAAGATGTGGATGAAAATATTCATGAAATGAACGAATTTTCAAGTACAATATTAGACGGGCTCCTTTAGCATTGTTTCAGCTTCGTGACGAAGCGCGAGTTAACGCTTCGCTTTTTACTCTTCCCAGATGCAGACAGTCTTAAGCTTCTCCGGTTTGCCATTCCCCAGTTCACTGTCAAGGGAGAAGAGGCCACACTGCGTTGTGAGTATGAACTTGAGCACGACAGGCTCTACTCGGTGATGTGGTACAAAGACCACGAGGAATTTTACAGATTCGTGCCTCGAAACGACCCAAAGCAGCACAGCTACAGGTTGGAGGGAATCCGCGTCGATGTGAGTATACGGTCAACATTCAGAACCTAGATCTTGCCTCAAAGGAGAACGAAAACGTAGGAAAAATGAATTTTTTTTCCTTTAGAGAATAAATTTTTAATTCACTACCTTGTGAAGCAAAAAAAAAAAGAAAAAAATTTTGCTTGCCCTAAATAAATGAGAGAATTCAAAATTTTGCAAAGTGCACAATTCGTTAAAAGATCCCGGGATCCATTTCAAATGTTCGTATCATCAACGTTTGCTGCTGAATTATTCTTAAAAGCTCCGAAACAATTAAAAAAGGGACGGGAGCTAAAGCATCAAGCCGGACGTGGTTTGGATTTTCTCATTTTTCGGGGACTGGATAAATATTTCTTCGCGGCCCCAAAAGACACGAGAATTCCCCGGCCAGAGGCAAGTTCATCGCGTGCGAATATTAATAAAGCGAAGGGAGTCTGTTTGCATGCGTGTCGCTGCTTAAGAAAGGAAATGATTACACGGAAAAACAAAAATTCGAGTATTTCTTAAACTTATGTTGGATTAACAAGATTAAATTATATGGGATTAAAGATTGTTTTTCTATGGGGGCAGATTAAGTCGCAACACGAAATTCGTCGGACCCTCCGAATCCACCCCCAAAGGATAACGACATCCGAACATCTACTTAAGCTCCTTTCCCTTATACATCCGAGGATAATTCGATAAATTGTCAAAGACGCACTCTGCGCATTCGAACGTGGATCCTCGGATAATCGGCTAATGGAGGAGTGCATCGAAGCTAATTATCAGAAGGCTGATCCGCGGGAGGGATGATCTCCATCTTCGGATGCCGTTCGCATTCGTCCCGGCGCACCACGTTCGCAAAACAAAAGGTTTCATCTCCCGACAGGAGAGACGACGGAAAATCACTTTCCGAGCCTTTCCCATCGCAGCACGCCAAAACGTAATTAATGAATAATCCCGGATGAGAACCTCCCGTCTCGAAGATTTATGCCGCCGGTCCCCTCTCAGGTCGCCGCCATAAAATAAGCAGTTTTTGATGGCGGAAGCTTCCCGTCCTCCCCCATCATTTTTCAAAACTCCCGCACGACGGAGACATCCCCTGACGGACAGGAACCCTCAACTGATTAACTGTCCGCAGTGAAAAAGGAACTCGATCTGCCGGAAGGAGATGTCGAAGGCTCGACTCCATCGATCCAGTTGCGACGCACACCTGAAAATGGCGACGTTTCACGTCGAAATTCGAAAGAGGCGCGACACTCTTCGACTAAAATGCGGTCGGGGGCGCAAGGCGCGACGAAGTCCTCCCGCGGAAAAGAGCAGAACCTGAATTTTTTTGAAATCTGAATCCGAAAGAAATAACTAATATAAGAAATTCGAGTCACGATTTTCAGCTTCGTTATTCCGAAATAACATTTTTATTTTCCTCTTTGCCTACCCCCGGGAAAGAAAAACGAGGAGACTTGACTAATGTTAGGTAACTCTCTCTAAAGGAATAAAGTAATTTCATTTTAGTTTAAGGGGCAAAAAAACCCAAACCTCCCTTCCTTTTGTGCTACCAAAGGATTCCCTTTTTTTTACGGCGTCTTCGAGAAAATTTAAATCACATTTAATCTCTGGCAATAATCTGAATTAAAGGCAAGTGCGGAATAATCGATGGAGACGGCAACTTGATCGCGTTGCTGGATTCTCGTTTATTTGTCATTTACCTGACGGAATTGCGAATTTTGCACAGAAAAAAGCAAAGAAATTGCACAGAAAAAAAAAGGAATTAGTCCGTGTCATGCACCGAAAGAACATCGTCCGCGACTTACCTGTTTATGTCGAACATTGACAGCACCACAAATCGGATGACCAGCAAGTTCGCATCAAGATCCTCAATCTGAAGGCAGCGGGGATGTACCGCTGCGAGGTATCCGCCGAGGCTCCTTCTTTCACGTCTGTCCACGGCGAGGGACATCTCGAAGTGATCGGTAAGTCGTTAAAATGTCGGTTTGAAGATGCCGTGGAGGTAAGGCAACCGCGATAATTTCGAGGCGGAATGGTCCGGTGATGTGCTTTTTCTTCTGCGCTTCAGCTCTCCCCAACGAAGATCCGGAAATAACGGGAGAGCAAAGGATCTACAGCGTCGGAGACGTGATAAGTCTTAACTGCACCTCTGGCAAGTCCTACCCTCCGGCGAGACTGAGTTGGTTCGTGAACGACATAGAGGTGGGTTCTTGACTCGGAGATGCTTCCAGGTCGATGTGCTTGAGCGCATCTTCCGACATTTCGTTTGCTTCCAGGTGGAATCGGATTACGAGGCAGTTCTCCAGCAGCACGGTCTGCACACCTCCATCATCGGTCTCAAGTTCGTGGTGAAACCGCATCACTTTACCGAGGGGCGTATGGTGGTGCGATGCGTTTCGACTATCCACACCGGAAAGAACACCGTCGTGGAGCAGAGAATAGTGCCTCCAATAGATAATAGAGAAGCTTTGTTGTTAGGTTGGTATTCCTCCGAGTGTCGACATCGGAGGGGATTAATTATTCATGAATTTCCCATCTTTAAATCCGCCTCGCTTTTTTCCCCGTTTGCAAACGTTCACTTGAGCTTTTCCTCCGCAACAAACTTTCCTAACAGATCCATTCGTTAGGAACTGACTTAACCTCCGAAAGGTTTCGCTCTTGAAACTTTCCCGTCCCATCCCCGTCATTCACTAACTTTCCATATTGTTAAAATCCCTTTTTTACTCTTCTCTTTGACAAGATCTCCATTGTTTGCTTCGTCTTGAACACCCTTTGGCTTCTTTCAAGAAAAACATGCTTTCATTGCGAAAGCAAAACTCAAATCTATTCATGTCTATCCGTTCGGTAAACTTTTTTTTCCCTCTCCACTTCAATGGTGATTTTTACACACACACAAGGGCAAAACCCCCGACAGCAATCCTTGGCAATTCTTCAGCCGACTTACTTCATTCTTCTTCGGTTTCGTTTCAGTCCAAGGCGGCGGTCACGCAAACATCGCTCGAACATCGACGATCGCACTTCTGTTTCTCATTTTGAGGATTTATACATGACTTACATTACGATGCGTTACATAAGAAAATTTTTTATCTTCTTTGTCGGTGGAGTGCTTTTCATTTTTATTTTTTGATATTAAAAAAAAAAAAATTATATATGTCTAAAATTTTGTGCTGTTTGATGAACACATCGTTAAAACATGCATTGCTCTTGTAAGAGCATTATTCTATAGTAATAAAATTTTATGTATTTGGATTGTAACATTTAATTAAATATAAAGAAGATATCAATTAATTCTTATTTCCCTGTAACCTTTACGTTAAGGATTTTGGAGCTTTTACCTTTTCACTTTTACGGTTGATTTCAGTTTCTGAAGTTTCCTAACCGTTCGCCTAGATAATTATCTGTGGCAGAATAATAAATTTAATGTTAGTTTAATGATAGGGGAACATATTCTGCGGGTCGGAGACGAAGTTTTCGGCTGCGTCGTCGGGTGATGGAGCATTTAAATTGGTTTTCGGCAAACTGAAGCATTCACTTCGTCCATTATTTTGGGTAGATGTTTTCCCTCATATTTCGGGATGGCCAATCGGAAAGGGAGCCGAAGAAGGCCTTTAGGAATCTCGAGCAAAGGATAATTACATTTCCATCGTAATTGGACGGGAAAGGCAATTTAACTATATCTCTTTGTTCGGTTTTGATTTCCATCTCTCCGAAGATCGAAGGGATCTTAAGAATTTGAGTCGTCGGATTGATGCTTTCAATGCTGCTTCTAATTAAAAGCAAATATTTAAAATTATTAACTTAAATATTTAAAAAGACTTCCTTTGGGAGAGAGAGAAAGAGAAGAGGAAAAAGAAAAAAAATTTCTCTGATGTTTTTTGCATATCCTCGCCTCCTTTTTCCTCACCCATATTTTTTTGGTTTGGGAATCCCTGAAAATTTATTTATGCAGGCCTGTGAGAGAAATCGAAGAATTGTCAGAGGAAATCTCCGAAAGTGAAAGGAAGGAAAACGTTTGCCGGGATCAACGACAGAGCAAGGTACGCGGAACGGAAGGAAGCCACTTCAAACGATGGGGGGACTCGACCGGATAGGGTTAGATTCAATCGCGCTAGCGATTATTCGTTAATCGAATTAATTTGACAATCACCGCGGTTTGTCAAATGTTTTTCATTCCACGTCCTGCAGATTCAGCTAATTTAATACGCGTCGCATTTGTGCGAGTCCGCGGATTCCCGCAGGAGGTGGTCGATCCCACAAAGCTGCATCGAAGGTCTTCGATGTTCGTTGTCCCACGCGGGATCGAGTCTTGTCTTGTCGTCCTGTTGCAAATCGTGCAAGCTCTTGTCCTGCTTTGTGCATCTCCCGATCTCTGGAAAGAATTGATGCGCCTCTCTCCAGTTCGTCAACAGCCATCATCAAATCTCCTCTGCGGTGGGAGATACGAGCCAGAAACCGGGGAAAAGTCGTCGGTGAATCCTGAAAGAGCCGTTATATAATAAATTTAATTGAGTAGATGGATTTTGTTTTTGGATACCGAACATTATGGTTGGAAACCACAAAAAAGGGAACTTCGCAAACGTAGGCAATTAATTTTTGCAAAATTTTCAAATAACCGGCCTCATCAGCATCAGTGAATAATTCATTGGGGGATGAAATTAATATTTTCACTTAATTTACAAAATAGTTGCACATTAAAACCTGATCATTAATTCATTCGAAGAGAGTTACCAGATTCTCGATCGGCGTTTTTATTCCTTTAACGCCTCGGCCTTTACCTTCTTATGGTTTGAACGAAATTTTTGCTAACGACAGCAACGAGTACGAGCAACGAATCAAATCCAACGAATTCTGCCCCGATATGAATGTATCAGAGCATGGTTTGGTTAAATACCGTCGCAGCTTGCGGGAATATTACGAAAATACGACATAAAAAGAAATTTACGTCCCTTTTTTTTTCCCTTCCATTTGAACATGTAAATAAATTGATGGATCCTTTTCTCATTTCCCATCACTTTTCGTAATGAGATGAAAATTAGAATTCGGTTCAATGTTATTAAATCATGTTTTTTTTTTTTCTGCATCGAAGGTAGAAGTAGCAGCATCCCCTTCCTCAGTGAACCCCCGACTCTCACTAAGCTTCCCAAGGGGAAGCTCATCTCGGAAGACGTCTCATCTTCGATACGAAGCATTTTTCTCCGCCATACACTTTTCTAAGGGTTCAACTTAAATGAGATTTGAAGTCAAAATGGCAGGGCGAGAGGATCGGGGGCAGATAAATTTAATTTTGGCACGGAAAAAGGAATATTACAGAAGCACGGGCGGAAAGTTTTCCGGATAAAAAGATAAACCACAGGAGCCGGGGTTATTAATAACCAAAAACTGGTGTATATTTCCATAGTAGGTGCTAGGAATGAGCGGGGCTGGAAAAGGATTTTCGTGCGATTTGAGACCGAGCACCTTTTTGTACGGAAACGAGTTTTTTATTAACGTGAAATCTTTCAAATGTCACGGAATGTCATGAAAGTGTGAACTTTTAATTACTCAACCAAAAGGAATACTTTTTAAATCTCTTCCACTTTTATGATGCCCTTTATTCTTCTGAAATGAAATCATCTAAACATTAATTGACGACTAGCTGGAATTGCTTTGAAAAATCGGAAAAAAATATATCCGACGAATTTTAATACATGACTGGAAAAGAAAAATTGAAAAATCTATCAAAAATATAGATAAAATTGCCTTTTTAGTTATTTTTAAAAAATCATTTCTTATAATATTTTTTCACCGAAATTTCCGTATCAAACTAAATCTTTTTTACAACTCGTAACAAATATCGATATAAAGTATATCGCAGTCGTCGCATACTGGTGAAAATTTATGAGACGTTAAATATGGGAAAAAATTTTATATTTTATTGCTGTGCTTTAATTAACGTTCACATAATTTACTTCACAACTTAAACCCACCGGGAAAACTATGTTATCGATGCAAAGTTTGTTGGAAAATAGACTTTTAATCCCTCTTTTTAAGTGGCATTATTGCCCCCGTTTCATATATACTGAGGATAGAAGGGTGGCAAAATATGTGACTCACACAAAGAGAATATACTCCAAAGCCATGTTGGAAGCAAATAATTTTTAGATTTTTGAAACAAATTGATTGAGTTTCACGAATATTATAGGATTGTGCAAAGAAAATGGGAGGCCTTAATTATGGGGTTCAGATCTAAAGTAGATTAATATTTCTACCCATTGCGGATGGTCCCACAGCAAAAATTGCAAGGGCACGATCTTTGGCCAAATAAGAAAGATATATAAATCTGAATTTCGTTTTACGCGGGAAATCCGATTGCCTGCCATCCTCTAATGCATAAAGAAAAAAAGAAACTTGAAATGGGAAAATTTTAAGAATGATAAACTGAGATGGGAATCGCTTTCGGATAGTTTTCGACTCCAAAATTCTGGCGACTTTTCAGCTTGTGGAAATGGATGTTTTAAATCTGATGGCATTGCACATTTGATTCTCGGTTTGCAACATTTATGCGGTCGCACTAATTCCAGTGAAAGTAATCAGTGACCGGATAATTCGCGATCAGTTAGATGCCTAAACATCTTTGCTACAAACGGAGGGCCATTGCTCCGTTATCGGGACAAATACCAGGGGCGCAATAAACGCTGAAGGAAATTATTTTCTTGGATTGCTTTCCACGAGCTAAGTTCGATTATGCGGATATCATAACCGAAATATAAATCTTCCAGAAGGAAATATCTTTATTGTGGAAAAGGGTCCGTGGTAATTTTATATTTCTCATTCCGAGCAAAAACAGCGGCACGTCCAGGCATGAAACGCCAGCGTAAAACAGTTTCCAACGTATTTGTGGGGAGGGGGAGGGAAGGGGCACAAAAAAGTGCTTATCGTAGTCCACAATATTTCTTACCGAAGCCCCAGGACTAATCTACATGTAAAATCGCTGAAATTTCAGCTTCTACGTGCTGAACAGGAAAAGCTTTGCATTCGGAGCTGAGGTCAATAGCAAGAAAAATATCAAGGCTGGAAAGGCAGAGAGGGTGAAAAGCTAATTAGAATGAAAAGGAATAATGCGTGTGTTGCAATCATTTGTTAACCGAAGGAGGGGATGAATCTTTGATGGCCTCCTCCCTCTACAACGTGCTTTACATTAGGGTTGCTGCCGCAGCCGTAAATTATAATTTATTAAACACTAATGACTTATTTAGCCATCGCATATATTTTCATCCCCTTGGCCAATCGAGGGAGCTGAAATTTCCTTCTGCGCCATTTAATCCGAAGAAAGAGTGCGAGATGAGTCTGGTAGACTGCAAAATCTTGAAATCTTCGCGGAGGAACTCGTTCTTGGGGATTTTTCTGCAACCCGAATAAAGCATCTTTTCACAATGGAGGATAATCCGCAATTTCGATGGTTCGAGACCATCGGATTTCCCCAAAACCCCGTCCGGAGCATATCATTTGAAAGCTCAACGGCGAAAGCTCACGCACCATTCACTCTCGACGCAGTTTGCGTTGCCTCATCCCTTAGGTGGGCGAGATCTTCGGAAGCTAGCGCATGCCTTGCGAAAGAGCCGCGGTCAGAATAACGGAGAAACGCTGTCAGCAGACGGGTAACGGGAAGATTTAAAATCCGAGTCACCGTTTTTCGGGAATTCATTTTTAAGATTTCTCGGAAAACATGGAGAATTTCTCGCAATTAGCGTTTGATTTCCAGGAATTTCCTTGCTGAATTTTTTCAAAATTCTCGGAATTGTAAAGGACATTAATCCCAGTGTTGACGTTGAATTAAACGTCTGGAAATTCCCTTGATTAATCTTAAGGTGGGAATTAGTTAATCCATTTGTTGAGTTGACTTTTGGAGTCCTCAGCAGTTTTTTCGCTTGCACATTAACGTAACTTCAACGGTGTAAAAATGAAGATGTAAATAAAAATATTTATAACAAATATATATTGATTACGGTGTGAATAATATGTATATAAAAAAATATAAAAAATTAGTAAAATTATTTTCATCTACGCAATTAAGGTCTCCCGAGAATATTGATGTCATTACCGAGGCGAATCCCTCACATTAAAGCTATAAATTTTCTTCAGCCATATTTGTTATTACTTAAATAAATAATGAGATCTTCACATTACGTCGCATAAAAAGTTTCTTCGATGGTGAAAGACTTCATAATTGGACCTTTCGAAGTAATAATTCTTCACAAAATATATTTCGAACAGTCAGGGCGAGCGAATACCGATGTAAAGGAAACTACTGCTGCAACTCGAATAATGCACTGAAAATTGGAGAAGAGTTTGCTGTTGGAACATCAATTTCGAGCCCTCTTCGCGAGAATAAAAGGCAAGGCAAATGGGATAAAGCATAAATGGAAGGAACGGAGAATGAGAACAATCATTCTCTGCTACCACAAAGCATTTGACAGGATACCACTCACTAGGGTTGTTTCCCTGGTGAATCAGTTTAAATTCTGACACTTGAAGACCGGCGCTTTATAAAAACTTTGCATTTCTCAGGAATAACGCCGCCTTCGAATTTATGTTCCTTAATACGAACATGGGTGGAGTTTGGATTGGATTCTTTTAAACTTCGAAAAAGATCAAAATACGAAACACGTGCATGCTGTCTTAAAAGTGCATTATGTGTAGGAATACAAAAGTTTCCAATCTTTTTTTCTCCGTCGTTAACACCTAACTGCTGACCATCTTTTGATGTGATTAAATTTTTTAGATTTAAGGGTTTTAATTTTGACGTCTCACCGATGGATTAAATACTGTTTTTTAAGTACAAAGAAATTATCGAAAGTTGTTAACAAAATACATTTTAATATCCACTTGATAATCGCTCTTTGTATGATCAGAGTACTTGCAATATCCGAGAAAAATTTTTAGCAATTTCATTTGCGTGATGAAAATTACAATTTTCTTCCGCGATCGATATGTGCTTCGCTGATTTCTCCATAACAAAATACAATTATTTTTATGCGAATAAGAGACAAATGTTGAATTTAAGATATTATGAGCAAGGATATTTGCAAAAACGGGTCTCATCCGAGACCAAACCGAGTTTATAAGAGTCATTTGCGACGTATGTAACTCATAAACATCATCATAAAGAATATAAGCACTCAAGATATTTTCCGGGCGCACAAGCAAGTTGTAAGGGATGGTGTCTTAGGTTAAAACTGCGGAAATTATTCTTTTGAATGCGAGAGCTTTTGAAAGCGGTAAAATCTGTCAGACGAGTGTATTAGCAAGAGGAAATAATGGGCGGACGCTCGGGGAATTAATTTGAAAAATGATTAAGAAAAAACGGGCAAAATAATTTAAGAACTATTGAACGGCACGTTCAAGTTTCAACATAAATCAGAGTTCGATAACTTTCCAGCCTTAATGGGCTCTGCAATCCTAAAAAAAGTTGGTGCCAAAAAAAATGAATTTCGACAAGAAAAGAGAGATTTCTTTGCGGGACACGACCGAAATGAAAGGAATTTGAACAGAGAATATTCTCATAGAGTTCTGAGCCTGAAATGCTATGTTTTACCTTTTCCATGGTTTTTCACGGGAAGTTTCTTTCACTCGAGCCCCTGATTTTTTCTTCGATCAAAAATTGTGATGTTCTTCCATATTTGAGGATGCCTGAGTGATCAAAGTTGTAAACCGAGTTTTGCCGTGTAAGCCTGTGATCTTCCGGTTAGACCGCGCTGGAGAGCAAGTTTCTGAATGACAGGCCATGGATTTTCTTTGGTTAATAGTTATTTATTAATATAATCGCTGGAAAACTGCAATTTAAAAAAAAAGTTTAAAATTGCGGAGTTAATAAGCATCCCAAGATTTTTATTTTATTATTATATACCTTTAAATTCCACTTATGAGAGCCAAATTTTTAGAACTCATAAGCTGGGGCGAATCGTGGCGGGCTGAAAAATTTAAGCTGCATCATGCTAAAGCTTCGAGGCTAAACGTAAAAATCTGAATTTAAACCTGATCGAGAGCTGTCTTCGGGGTATGGGCTGGAAAAGGGAAGAACAAAGGAAAGGCTGCTATATTAAAAGATCAAAACCCATTCATTAACGATAAGATCGCCGCTCATTAAGTTCCGATACCTTCTCCCTTAGTCTCTTGCTCGTGTATTTTTTGCTCCGATTCTAATCGTAGGCATTGTCCAAGCTTTAATGGTGCCGGCGACCGCCTTTTTCGGAATTTCATTACAATAGAATGTGAGATTTAGCTGTTTCAAAGGTTTTCTCTCTCAAAAGATAGTTGGATAACATAAAGCCTTCTCAGTTTCCGTCATTTTGTTACCTTCCGAGTTCGACTAAGTGATTATCATAATAGCTTCCAGAGCATCAATTTTTGCTTTTATAAAAAGGCAGAAGAATTCTCTCAAAGATGAGTGTTAAACCATTTAAAATATGGCGTCATAATAGAATTAATAAAAACCCATCTAAATCGATGAATGTAACTGTAACAATCGCAACGGAACATTTTCCCTAAAACCGTGCTTTAGTAAATAATGTCCCTATTTTTGTTCCTTTCTTCATTTCGTATATCACTGTATCGCTAAAAAATAGATTTTTCCTATGGAAATTCCTATAATCTTTCCTCATGTTTCTCCCGTTTGTTATACGATCGGTGTTTGGTTTAATAACTCAACGCAAGACATATTTCTGGTTTCGCAAAGTTACTTTTTTCTTGTCTTTTAAAAAAAAAGAAATAACAAAGTCTTTATATGCATCTGACAATATAAATTTCACTCTCAAGCTGAACAAACACCCGAAAAATATCTCACAACAATTGTATAATAGCAACGCATGTATTCTAACCAACTGTTTTAAACAATGTTCGGCAGATTAATTTTGAAAAAAATATGAGTTTTTCTATTAAAAACGAAAATTTAATATTTCTAGTCATAACTTACATTGTATCCCAAAGAATGTATCATTCATTGACGTACTCAAATGTGAGAGTTACCATGGACATAGGAATAAAATGTCAAGAAGAGATGATTTAATATTCAGATCTACTTTATTAGAGAAAAAGTCAACATAGCAAATGTTTTCAGTAACTCATTTCTATTGAGATAGATAAAAAAACTGGATTACCCTTCAATTGCTTCCGCGACGACTTGGAAAAGGCTCCTTCTGAAAATTGTCATAAATTTCATT
>JAOWBB010006463.1:0-25689 GCA_028565995.1 Ricinus marginatus | reverse complement strand
CGGGAAGGCAATGTTTTGGGTTTGTTCTGGCAATTTCCTTCTTGACGCGAAGCGAACCCGTTTTCCACGGTTTAAGCGCACATGTGCACGTTAAAAGGAAAAGCGGGAAAGGCACTTTTGCTTCCTTTGCCGGCAACGAACGGGAGCAGATCGCGCTGTTCCGCCAACAGCGACGGCACCCAGCGCCCGGTACCTGACAGCAGGATCATCCCCGCACCGCCCTTTCCCAAAAATCGGGCGTCATCCAGAGCATTTACCGCACGAAACTATCTTTTTTCTTGCCGTAATTTTTTTTTTTTAAAAAAAAATGTTTGCTTTTAATTTTAAAAAAGGTTAATTGCGTTTTAGGTAAATATCAATAAATATTTCATCAATTCGGGTTCGTGTCTCTGCGGATATTTCACGCGCGGTTCCTGTATTCGACAGCTTCACTTTCCAGTGCCGTCTCCACACGCTGTGGAGCAGCAATTTCAAGACAAAGGATTTTTATTTGCACGACAAAAAAAAAAAAAATCGGTTCACCGCATTCGCCCGTGACCGCACAATGCTTTCATGGGGAGACTGCTTAACTGGCCTCCCCCCCCCCCCGACAGGAAACCTTTTTTTTTTAAGAAAATCCTGAATCGCACGGGCGCTGCGGGCTCAGATTTTCTTTCTTCCGCACCGGAGCCTCTCGTCTCCGTCGAAATTTATCCCCTCGTCCGTATTTCCATCGCGTGGAAATGTTTCCTTCATTTTTTCCGGAGTTTGCGACGCAAAATTCAATTGTGCCGCGTCCTTCGGCGTCGCGTCGCGCTCGTAGGCGGTTGGGATGGGGAAAAAGGCGATGGAACCGCGCGAAAATCGCACGCGGTTCAGGCCCTGCTCCAACCGGTCGGGGACGACAGCATTTCTGATGATCAAAAAACAGTCTTGTACCGGGGGGAAGCGGGGGGGTGCGAGGAGCAACGGAGACTCCGACGGGGAAGGGAAAAACAAATCCAAAACTTTGACGAAACTCGGTCGAAAGTCTCAATTCAATTAAGCTCCAGTGTGAATGAAAAATTTTAATTACGGAAACTTCACTTTTAGGTTATCCGGGCCGAGGGTTCGCAAATTCTCTTGATCCCAAATCGGTGCGGGGGATGAAAAAACCCCTTCCGACGCGCTTCTCGCTCTCACAGCGACAAATTTTTCCGGTGGAGAGTTCTCGACGCTTGCATCCCAAACGCTGTTGTAACCCCCGTCTTTCCCTCCCCTAGATGAGAAATAAAACACTTTTCTTCGCTCTCCGAACGGGAATAAGAACCGGTCTCGTCCCTTTCCGGAAAGGGGATGAAGAGGATCAAACCGTGAATCGCGTAAATGATGACACTGCCTTTGCAGCAGCCTTTTTATGCCCTTCTAATCTTTTCTGCCGCTCGTACTCACGATTTTAGAATTTCTTTTTCCCTCATTTTCGGAAAATGACAGTGACTTCCGGCGTGAGAGTCACGCATTGTGGATGGTCATTTGGGAAAAGCCCGTTTCGAGATGGACCCAAATTGAAGGGCCCTGTTTGTCGGAGGAAGGCGCTTCTGTATACTTCGTAATGCATGAATAAATAATTGTTATAATTTATGAGGTCTTTGATTCTGTCGTTTTCGTCTGACGTTATTCAACAAAAGTTGAAGATCTTTCGGCTTTGCTATCTCGTGCGGTTTCCTCCTCCCGGAAAGGAACCTAGAATTGCTCTTTTAGACCGTGAGTCCGATCCTCTGTCCCGACAAGCGTAGGATGCACAAGATTGTTTCCTATCTGTTCAGGTTTCGAGCGACGACAGCAAAAAAACGATTGCGTCCCCGATATTATCTGCCGCGTCATCGCGAACGGCCGTTCGCTCCGGGAGCAGAAACCTAACTCGGGAACAATTTGACTTTTCCCATCCGGTTTTTCGAGTGAGAAAGAATCAACTTTGAATTAAACGTTCGCGGATCCTTTTCGAAATTTGTGTCCCGCAAGCAATGGGACGAGACGGGAAATCAGGCGTTCGGATGTGCACCGCGTTTAGTAACCGAAGAACGTGCTCTTTTAATCCTCGCGCGCGCTGAGTGAGGCCAAAAAGCCAAAGATTTCGTCCGAGCTTTCCGCGACAGACTCACTTCGGAGAGATCCCAACTTGAATGCCGTTGGGAACCACTCGATCAGTTTGAAAGACGTCAGAAAACACTTAGTTCCATCGACTCTGCCCCGGAATTCTGCCGTCCCCGCACTTTTCCGGATATCGATTCCTTGAGGGCGGGAGCAGAGAGAAGGACCCGAGGATGTGCATCATCTTGCCGGGAGGAAAATTCCCAAGTCGGCGGTACAAGAGGAAGCCCACGGCCGAGAAACGGTTTTATGCGAGACATTTCGTTTCCCGGGCGAAAATTACCCACGAAAGAAGGTTCCTTCTTCAATTTATTACGTTAGGTTAGAAGGAAGGCCTGGAAAAATTTTCCGAACTTTCCCGGGAGCGCCGTCGAACGATTTTCCCTTTCTTTTTCCTCCGGCCCATTTCATTTTGAGATTTTCCGGTTTCCGCCATTTTCCGATACGGAGACCCGATCGCATGTTCAAACAGCGAAAGGCTGCACACAACCGGAGGGAAATCTTAAAAGTTTTAAACCGAGCGAGGTAGTCGGTTCACAACCCGATTATAAACAAATTTTTATTTGTGTACCATTCGCGAAAACCCATTGTCAAACTCTGCTCTCGCGTCCCAGAAGGAAACACGACGCTTTCCCGTACGTCCGGAGCTCCTCCCGGGCGCGCATGCAACTGTGCCTGTCTCTCCCGTCGAGGGATTTCAACCCCGCACTCCGCCGCAAGGGATGATGCGAATTGAATCGTGTTTCCGCGCGTTATTCCCGAATAAAGAAGTTAAAGAGGTAAAAGAATTTGAGCAAATAACGCCGTTTTCCTTTCTCGTTTTTGAGATATTTGAATTCTCCCGAAGAAAGTACAATATGAAGATTTTTTGGAGATGCTAAAACAATAAAGAGACTCGAAGAGCAAAAAAACGCTCCCGGAAGATTATTTGGATTTTATGTGGGTCTGTTTAAGGGAAACTCGTTCGCTGACTGTTTCACAGGGAGGTTAAAAGGATGAAAGTGCAGGAAAACGAAAGGTTTCCACTGCAGCGCATGGAGGGACACTCTCACGATGGGGAATCAATCGCTTCTTTTTATGGCCGCCCGTGAAGAAAAAAAAAAAAAAGGCAAACCTTTTCAGTGATCCCTTTTTGAACCGCGCGAGGGCCTTTTCCGCCCGTTTGATACCTGGGAAAAATGCTTTAAAAAGGACAAAATTTAAGGGCATTAACGACGATGAAAAGAATATTTTTCTCTCTCTGCCCGTTTCGTGTATGCTTTAAAAAAAAAAAAGAAAAAACCCTTCACCCATGTTTTCAGCTGGAAACTCGGCACCTTGTATTTTACGGCTCCTCCACCTCCAGCCGATAATTTTTCAAAATACGACAGCGTTTCGCACCGCTCCGAGCTTAATTTTCGTCCGTGAAACGTCAGATGCCTTGTAAAACTCAAGCTCGTCGAATTTTCGTTCAAGCGCCGTTCCACGGCCACACGCTCCGGCAGGTAGGGCCACGTTGAGGAAAGGCGATTCCCAAGCTTTGGGAAAATCAGGCACGCAGCCAGACGGGTTTTCGGGATCGCGGAATAATGCGAGAAAGTGCATCCGGGGAGCTTTTACGCCGCTAAGCTTCGGTCACCGGAAGGGAAAATTTTCGCACGCAAGTTTCGAGCCACGTCTCGATTTTCGTCGTCCACGTCTGATCGACTTCGAAAAAACGGGGAGAGCGTTCGGAAGCCGTTTTCAAAATTCGAAGCCATCCGCTAAAGGGCAGAAATGGAACAATCAATAACACACCCCCGGGTCCGCCATTTACTCATTAAACTTTTACGAAGAAAATGTACGGCGCTTGGGGGTGGTGCACATTTTCGGGCTTCGAGGATCCATAATTTGCGAGTCCTGCGCCGCAGAAATGCAGCTCGGGCCCATTGCCGATGACCACGATTGTGATTCTTCTCCCGTTTTTTAAATTTCGGTTTGATGTCCGGTCTGGAAGCCTCGGGCAAAGATCTTTTCTCGCTTTTCTTTTAAATGTTTAGCGGGCAACGAAGGGGGAGCGGGAGGAAGAACTAAGCGGAGCAATGAGGTAAAATTAAAGCTGAGAAAGCAGCTTAGAGGCGGAATCGGAAAATGAAAGTGGAAGAGCGCGAAATTAGGGTTTTTCCGATGTTCCGGCGATCGCTCGAAGGAGGAAAGGCTTTCGAAATCCAAAAAATATTTTTCGAACTGGAGCGCAGCGGAGCGATTTCCATAAACGAGTGTTGCACGACAGAAGAGACAGCTCGCTTTCAGTACCTTGTTTTGACGCGGAGAAGGATACGGGTCTTGAACATAAATGAAAAAACTTGTTTGTCGAATTTGACCGATAGTGAAAAATCCTCGCCCCCCGAATGTGTTTTGCACCTATCTCGAAAATTTTTGAGGCTTGAAAAACTCGAAATTTTTGCTTCCGACGCACGGGTTCCCGGATTTAGTTAGCAATCCACTTTTCCAAAAGAAACGAAAGCTGCGTTAGGGATAAATAAATATTTAATTCCTCTGACGATCTGGTCTTCAAGGGGAATTCCTCTGGACGGCCACATTTTGTAAGGGCAAATTCGTGAAAGGGGCAAAGGAAAAGTCGAACCCTGACGAAGGAAACCTGGCCCGATCCCCGATTGCAGCCGCTGATTTCTCAGCTGTCCGTTTATCCTCTGTCAACATTCACTTTTGTAGCATTTGAAATAAGAGAATCAATTGATTTAAACTGGATGGCGGCGTGAAAACCAGATAGAGGATCAACATACTCTGCACAAATGCAGTCGACGTGAATATGAAACCTGTAGGACCGGGCAAATCTAAATGGCGAGAATCAACAAGAAAATATATTTTAGTGCGGTCATTTCCGAGGCAATCCGAAGAGAACCCGAGACGAAATTCCACTAAAGATATTCCAATCTGTCGTCGTTGCATACGCGGGCTAACCGGACAGCAAAAGGCACAACAGTAAAACTTCATCGGTTTAAGATATCGGCATCTGGGATAGTTCAATCCGGCATGATAAATGCTAAGAACATCTAAGCGCAAAACTTAAAACGTTTGCCTTGGCAGATTCGCTTTAATGTGAGTTAACATAATGCCGTCACCGAAATATTATTATGAAATTGTGAATAAATGATTTAATTTTCATACAATTTCTTTTTTCTGACATCACTTGCATTTGCGAAGAAGTTATGAAATGAAATTAGAAAAGCAGGGTCAAGTTTTATCTCCGGTTTCGCATAAATCAAATGAGTGAATTACGAACTGCATTCATAAATTTATTTTGCAAATTTTATTCCTGTGCAAAATGTTGTCTTAATATTGATATTAGCATCGTTTAATGGCGTTACATTGTATTAAACGGATCATTTTTTTTTTTTTTTTTTTTTTTTTTTAATCAAAAAAAGCAGTTCAAAAGACCCATAACCGTGAGTTATCAAGCGCTCAAAACCGTTATCGGGTAGCATATACTTTTATAAAAAAAAATCAGGAGAAGAAAACTACACGTGCACCGTAAGAGATAAAAAACGAAAAATATCAAAAAAAATTTTCTCTTAGCACTCGATTTTCCATTTGCTGCAGAATAAGGGAAAAACCTTGCAATCCGACTTTGCAAATAATCTAACCACACTTACTTATATTACGATTCATTTTAATGGATGCTTCGCTCCTTCATTTTGCGGTTTTAAATTCCACCCTTATGACTTTCATTTTTCCAAACGTCAAAAGAAAAGTTTCGTCGCCTTTTAATATTGGAAAATATTCCATTTCGAATCAGTTTCACATCTGAATTGTTTGAGCAGCGAGGCTGACGAATAAACGATTATCCATGAACAATAAGATACGCATCTCGTTGTACCCTTCCTAATATGTTCAGGACTCCTCGATATTTTCCGCCCGCAACACTGTTAACGAAACACTTTAAGAAATGTGTGTGTACATGTACAAAAACACCAAACCGTTTTCCGAATTTTCCTCCAGCGAACGCAAAAACCGAGCTTGCGGCCGCGTCGCTTTTAGCGACATCAGAAAGAAATCCGGTGGATTTTTTCAAGCGTTCGGGGTTTTTTTTTTTTTTTTGCTTTTTCGGCAAAATAAAATTGCAAAGCAACCGTAAGACCTCTCTCGATTTGCGAGCACCACAGAAATGTCGAAAACGCGTTTGGAAAAATAAAAGGTTACGGTCGGAAACTTAATGGCATATGCTATTCGCCGGTTCATCGGCTTCCCTCGCTTGAAGGAAGCGGAATTTTTCACCTTTTTTCTCCCGTTAATCCTTTCACGTGCCGAAAACGTAATTGACGTGCGATAAGTACGCCGTATCGAGAAACCGGAAGACGGATCTTAACCCAGAGGCACACTTTAAATTCGCGTACGAACCATTATCAACCATTTATGCGTGTGACATTAGCAATTTACGCAGCGATGCAAGCGATACGAATCCCGTTCGAATTACACATTTCGGCTATTAAGGAATGCGTGCCTGATTCGCGATAATAAATTAATTACTACACATAATTACATGCACCTCGATAATACGCCTTAATAGCTGAAAATGTGAACTTGTATTTTGCACCGAGGAACTCCAACTTTCGGCGCATTTCGCGTATGGGCGGAAAAAAAAAGAAACCGAACAAATTCTCCCGCCACGTCGACATTTTTACCTTTTTCTTCTTTCGGGCAGATGATTCCTCCGACAAATTGCTTCAATCCGAAATTATTTAAAATTCTAAACCGGTCCCCGGGAGGCTGTGCAATAAATTAATCGCGGTTCGTACCGTTTATAAACAAATACAAATTTAAATTTAAAATTAAGCCAAAATTCAAATATAAGTTTGTCCGGATGCAAAAACCATAATGAATCACCCCCGTCAAGTGCGCACAACACGCTGCTTTTACGTCTTCCTGTTTCGGAAACCATATTTGGGGGCCCTGCATTTTCGAAAACGGTTTTGGGCCCTACAACGCGTCCAGTTTTCCGAACGAAAAACGAATGAAAGAAAAAATTAAATAAATAAAAAGATTCATTCAACGTTTTAATTTGAACCCGATTCAACCGAGAAGTGAATTTTACATCAATTATTATTATTATTATTTTTTTTTTAACATCTGCCAAGCGTTTAAAAAATAAAAGCTTGATAAAAATAATAATTTATTTACGTATAACGAAATTAAAAAAAAAAATGTATTAACAGGAGAAAATTATCGTCAGAAGCTAATATTAAAAAAAAAAAATCTCATGTTAAATAAATTAAGGTAAGATTTTCTCATTTCGAACTAACAGCAGCGATTTGCACAGTTTCCGACCGTAACGCATATTCTTCAGGAATCGCTTGCATTGACATTCAGCGAACTCTTTCGTACCTATTTCGTTCGGTGCAAGTTTCCTCAGTTTTGACGCCCCCTCCCCGCCCCCGGTGCCGGAAAAGCCGGATGAAGTGATTTGTCGGAAGTCAGGCGCTGGCTCCGTGGAAAGCAACCGGAAAAACAAAAAAAAAGAAAAAAAAAATTTTTTTAAGCATCCTTTTATTCTTCGTTCCTTTCAGCGCGAGTCCCAGAAAGTTTTGCCCCCGTTTTTCTTTCTGCACACGTCGACAAAAGAGAGAAAAACCCGCGACAATCCTTCCGAAGAGCTACTTAACGTCACAGGCTGCTTGCTAAAAAATCATCGTTCAAGTGTGAAGAGTCATACTCGAGAGTGGAGCACCAAAACGAGGAAATAGGAAAAGGTCTGTTTGAAGATATCATTTATTGAGAAAAATATATATATATATATATATAAGAAAACTTCAAGTTTTTCTATGAAACGGTGAAAAGAGAAAAGAAACGCGGAAAATCGAAAATGCAAAATACGGTAAAAAAATTTCACTAGACCGGAAAGCGATTGGAAGCCTGCTGTGAAACCAGTCGATATAACGTCTGGACCTGGGGAAAATTCTAAATATGACGGAAAATCAAAATAAAGATGGCAGGAACAGTGTTTATTATACCAAGACGTCAGACATCGTCGCAAATATTAAGTAATCTTGCAAGCGGAATAAAATTTGATTTTAATTCCCGCAATATTAGAAATATTCCCATTTCGTGCTTTTGAGCGTTGAAAAGTCATTCCAATTCCTCCGATTCGGAGGCTAATTCATTTTGCAACTCGCGCACCAATTGAATAACAAATATTTTCCGTGGAAAAGCGTTTTGCCCCGGGAGCGAGCGGTGAAAAAATATTTTCGTGCGGTAAACGTTCCCCGGGAGAGGAGTCGGAGACGTCAACGGTGGATGCGCTCGCGGCAGAAGGCGACCGGGGGCCTCGCGCAAACCTTTCAGGGGGTGGAAAACGAGAGGTCACGGTCGGAAACCGACGGCGCTCCGAAATGCCTGCTCGCGAACGGAGCGGAACGACTTCGCGTCCCGTCGATCGCCAAGCGCCGCACTTTCGCGTGCCAGCGCAGCATCGAAATTGGCCAACAGCATTTTTTTGCGGAGTCGCTTGTCGCCCAAAAAAAAAAAAAAAAAAAAAAAAAAAATCAGCGCAATTCACCTGCGACGGCAAAGACGCAAACGGCGTCCCTCGGAACCGGCTTTAATATCAATCGCGATTTCAGCCGGCAACGAAATGCACCGCATTTTGAAAGGGAAAAGATTTCCGGGGTTGTCCCGGAAAATGGATAGGGCCGAACCTTTTGCTCAAATCGGAAAGCGGAAAATGCGGGACGAAATCGCTTCGGCCATCGCGTCAAAGCCCCGCTCCCCCCCCCGCCCAACGATTGGGACCTTATGAGAATTTCGCATAAGTTCGCAAAGATCGCGATGCGGATTGCTTTATCGGGAAAACGAGATTCTAATTTCGGAGGCGGTGAGACAAAAATAATAAAAACAACTTTTCCCTTATAGCGAGACGGAAAAACTGGGGTGAATCGCTGACTTACCGCGGACTGCAGCACCGGAAAAACAAACGGGATCTTCCTTTGCCATTGTAAATTTCGATTAAAGTCAATATTTTAAATCGCGCACAGTTCGATGTTGCGCAGCATAAAAATTAATGCCATCCATCGGTTTTTTTCTCTCTCATTAAGCTTCATGTGTTAGCGTCGGCGTCGGGCTTAGGATCGTTCCGCATGGGTTCGCTCCGAGGCCTTTCGTTGCACAGAAAGGGAAAAAGAATTTCCCAGACGAATTTATTAGCGATAAACGGTGGAAAAAAAAAAATTAAATTAACGCTTTCGGGGTATTATTTTCTTTTTAATTTCGCCCGATATAATTTTGTTTATTATTTATTCAGGAAAATTTCACTTTACGTTTCCCGGCTAATGATAATGCCGATGGGCCAAAAGCAGCGTGGAGGAACCGCGAAGAATTTTAAATAATTGATTTTTAAAAAAGGGAAAAGTTAAGCCGTTAATGAAGCAAAAAAAGTGCTAAGACGCTGAAGGGAAATTTTTACGACGGGGAGGATAATATTATTAATTCATTCATAGCGCGTTTGAAATGTGCAGGTCCGAAACCATCAAACAACCGTTCGGATTTATACGACGGATGAGAATATTTTATGGGCGAATCCAATTAATAAACTATTTATGGAAATTTCGTGGTGGATGAAAGAAAGGGAAAAAATTTTTTTCACGGCCTTTGCGATTAGGCATTTTGCCGGGTGATTTTCAATTTCCACGTCTAGTGCATTTCCCGCGAACTCGATTCATGCCTAATTTAGCAAATCCTTTTGCTGCGATTAATCTCGTTCGATAGGAGATTTATCCCCGCATTAAATTTTAAAATCGCTTTATCCCCGTGCCTTTGCGGAAATTCATTACACAAAAGGGGAAAATTCTTCGTCACCGTAATGAAAAACGGAGAAAACTCCTTGGCTGATTCGGGTGTCCGCTTTCTTTTTTTTTGCTGCCGGGAGGCGGTCGCCCCGGACGGTTCGACCCATCGCTCCGGGTGCCGGCGGATTTCGGAGTTTCTTGAGGGCGACCT
The DNA here is from genome assembly GCA_028565995.1 of Ricinus marginatus. Taxonomy (NCBI): domain Eukaryota; kingdom Metazoa; phylum Arthropoda; class Insecta; order Psocodea; family Ricinidae; genus Ricinus; species Ricinus marginatus. Next base: position 15,609 of record JAOWBB010006463.1, on the reverse strand, counting down.
TCCCGAGGGCCGCCATCTTTTGGCACCGCGGCTCGCGGTTCGAAACCGTTCGAGATATCGAAGGCTCCCTCGTTTGAAATCGCCTCGAACTTCGGAACGAAATCGTCTCACTCTCCGGTCTTTCGCTCTCCGCAAGGCAAGATTTCGATCCTCTCTTGGAGGGAGACGTTCCCTCCGCTCCCGGACAACCGGTTTTGTGCACACTCGCAGGTTCGCCTGCTCGCTTTTTTTCTTTCTTCGCTAGAAAACTAAGCTCGCAGCAAAGCCGGAAGACCGCGATCTTCCCCGTCGCGGTAACAAAATTCGGTCTCCACATTCAACGTTTGTCACCTGACAACGGCCGTACCCTAGCCGAAACAACGGCGAGCTTTCTCGTTCTTAAGCTCGACCGGCACCTTCGCGAAAACTCTCACCTTTTGCCGCTCATCTAACTTTACTCTTTGCCGTCCTCCGACGATTGCCACCGATGTGCAGAACGAAATTTCATTTTTTTCCGGCTATTTCACGTTTCGAATTAATGTCTCGTCCCTTGCCGCTGCGAATCGCATTTTGGGATCTTGTCAAATCTGAAAATCGCGGGAGTAAGCGAAAATTATCCTTCCCTTTCCTCCCCGCATCAATTGTCCGCGTATTTGCCTCACAACAGATAATCGTAAAACCGTCAAATAAACTTCCAGAATTATTTGTCATGTTGTCTCAATGAAAAGTTATGGAAACGATAAAAATAAGTTTTATCGTTTTCAACACTGCAAAAAAAGCAATAATCATCCTCTTTTAAAATTACGACCCGTAAAAATGAAAATTTGAAAATTTTACAATGGTGCATAAAATAAAAAGACAAAAAAGTATACATATATAGATATATAATGTGCCGTCCAAGTAATTAAAAAATTCTGACATTACTTCTTCGGCGGTTTTCAAAAGCAAAACACCTAGAAGAAAAATTTCAAAACTTAAGGTAATTGTCCGGATTTAACCGATAAATGTTAATAATTTCTACTTAGAAAATGATAAATGATATATTTTGAATACTGTGGAAAAAATTTCGAGTTTTCTTGAAAATAATTTTTTAAAATTACATTTCATCAAATAATAACAAATGATATTTTAAATGTCAGCGGAAAAGAACAGTGCCTAATTGCCTTTAATTTAAGCAAATAATTATTTTTAAACTATCCCGAATGATTAATAATAATTATCGGTTAAACCTTTACAGTTTCATCATCAACCTGAACGGTACCAAGAATTATCTTCAGATCGGGAACTTAATCTTTTTCTTTTCTTTTCCTCTCGTGGGAAAACCGGACACCCCTCCCCCCCCCCAAGTAACTGGACCCCGTAGGTGACGTTGAAGCTGAACCGCGTAAAACCTCCATTTCCCTCTGCGGAAAATGAACTAACCTAACTGTTAGGACATCGTCCATTCTACCCCACCCTCTCCGAGGATGACTCATAAAATAATCTTTAAGCAGTTGTCAGTATTAAATTGCTGCTTTATAATACGGAAAGGTCCATGCGGTCACGGTTGGGAGCAAGGTCAAGGTCAGTAATCAAATTGTTGTTTACCTGTTCAGGTCCGAGTGGTCACGGCAGGATCAAGGTCAAGGTCATCGTATTAATACAATTTCCTATTCATCCCTTTTCGGGTCATTTCGCTTTGTCAATGCGGGGATCCTTTTTTCGGTGCCGGCCGCAGCCAAAATTATTTTAAAGACTTAAATACAACCGGGCGATGAAGTAAAAACTCAATTGCGATACATAAGGATCGATGCAATAATTAAGGTAATTTGATAAATAGAACTTCAGCCTCTTTATCTGCAAGGGATTTACAACGCGTGTGGGATATTATATTAGATCCAATCGCCAGTGCTCCTTTATAATGCCTTCCGCCAACATTAGCGGTTTCGGTTTTCTTTAAAAGGAAGGATTGAATTTTCCTTTTTTTCTCGTAAACGGGCAATTTCGGTATAGCTTCGTCGCACATTGGCCTTTTAATACCTGTCAAAAATGGACCGAATCATTATTTCACAGGAGATTTACTTACCGCACTCTTCTTTTGTCCCATCTAAAAAACAAATATTTAGTTTATTTATCTCTTTTTTTTTTTTTTTTTTCAAATTATTTTCGTCGAAATAAAGGATTAAGTTTATTTATGCCTCGTTTTTGTGGTCGAAGAAGAAAGAAATGGCTGAACAAAACTAATCCTGTTGTTGAAACGGAATCCACCACGATGACTTACCTTTATTAGAGGAATCTTGTAAATTGTTTTATCATCATCTCCAGTTTAATTAAACCATTTTTTATCCGTTAAATCCCACGTATGCGTATACGTACATGTATATGTATTTGTGCTTTAAGATCTACTTTCCCGTAAGTCGTGCCTCCTTCGCCGACGGTTCCATCTATTTGAAGCTCTTTCAAATGCGGTTTTACCTTTGCGGATGAAAATAAATGAATTTCCAGAGGAAAAGTTTTTAAACCTTCATAAGTGCGATCTATGAGCTGAGCCACTTCAGCAGCATCAATTTCCGTTAGAAAGCAAAAAAAAAGTCTAATAACGGTCGGCAGGGCAACGAATCCTGGCTAAACCTTTTATTTCAACGAGTTCCGCCCATGGTAATAAGGAATGAAATGCACGTAAGCGCTTCGTTTTTGATATCCGGAAAACCCCGAGCGCTGGCAATTTCATCTAATTAGGCTAATCTGAAAATGCCCATTTATTTAGTATTTTGCAATGCTTTTCACAGTTAAAGAGAATAAGAAATTAGACGCAATTGGACAGCAGATGCTTTTGCCACAGTTATGATGAACATTGTCCGTAAAACGATTCATCATTTGCAATCTTTTTTTTTAGTTTTTTTTTTTTTTTAAACCAAAATATATAAAAAGGACAGACCAATAAATTCTCCTCTCTCTGCGGTCAAGTCTGCCTGGAGAGTTCTGGATGACATCATAGTTCGTGATATATTTTATATTTTCTCGCGATCGAAACTGGTGAAATCAGTTCACATTTCGAATATGTGCGAGAAAAGAAAAAAAAAGCACAATAAAAGAGAAAATACAGACCGGAATTTCATTCAAAATTTCAGACAAGAATTTTCATCGATTTACGAGAACAATGAAAACAATGAAAAAAAAAAATCGTTTTTAAATGCTGACTTTTCGAATGAAGAAGAAAGAGACAGAGAGAGATCTTCCTCCTTTCAGTCAAACATATTTTTAATACTGAAAATAAATATAAAAACCAACATGCAGAGATTATAAATACAAGTTTGAAAAAAAAATAAGAATTAATAATAAAAACTTGCATAAGTTTCTTCAAGAAAGATTAAAAAAGAATGTAAAAAAAAAAGAGAAAAAAATATTTAAAAATTTGCATCGAAAGGAATGCATGAAAAAATGTTAGTAATAAAAAATTTAAGAGAAAAATGAAATCAATTCTACATTATTTAAATTACGAGTCGAAAATAGCGAAATATACAGCCCAGATCTGTTAATTCTCCCTTTCAGTATTGCGAATAGGGCAAGGTTTGTTCAATAATTTACAAATGTTAATTTTATATTGGTTCCGCTGTATATACAACTTCCTCAAGAGAATGCTCTCTTTCTTAAAGTATGAATATCATCGATTGCAGAAACTCTTGGACGCAAAATTTAATCGGAAATGACAGTGTTTTTCATTAAATTCTTGAATTATAAATTGAGATAAAAATATTTTTTTTACCATTGAACGGTAATAGTTCAAATAACATACTCTATTCACTTAGTATAATTTATATTACACCTGGTTTCCATCTAGGAAATATAATAGAGTTAATATTTCTAGATTATTTCTAATCTGTAGAGAATCTAAGTTAGAGATCTCATATATAATTATAATTATACAGTGATTTATAAAGATTTAATGGATAGGGGGGTCATGTATGGGAAAAGATGTTTACAGAAATTGATCCGTTATTTAAAAAAAAAATTTTTTTATCTATAATTTTTGAATTATTTACTAAATTTTCATCAAGTTTTCATTTAACTGTGCAGAGCGAGAGCAAGCGACGTTTTCGACTAAATATTTCATAAAATGTTGTACATATTTGGCATCGGATAACAAGCAGAGACGTCGGGATATATTTTCACATGGATAAATTATGAATGAACCGTGTTCGAATAAAAAGAAAAAAAACTTCAGCGAATTTCAGAAAGAAATTTATATGGGATTGAATTTCTGAATTCAAGAGCATATTCAGATAAGATAGACTAATCCTACATAAATATTGTTAGTATCGTGGATGAGCGAGCAACGAGCCAATGTAGTTAATCTAGCACTTGCATGCTGCAAAAAAGAAAATGCCGAAATACTGAAATTTCATTTTACAGTGAATTTAAATTCATTGTCCGAATTCCCTCCTAAAATAGCAATCTCCTAACAAAATTAAAAATAAAGTACAATGGCAATCGATATTATTGATTTTGGCATATAAGAAACCTTAATTAATTTTGATAGCTCTGAACTTAACTAGATCCAATTCAATAAATTGATTTTTAAGTAAAAACTAGCCTTTTTTTTACTAAAGCAGATTGGTTTCAAATTTTAATCGCAGTTCTGCATTGAAGAAATCATAAAAATGTGGCTGATCATTTAGATATTATACTTGTCCAAATAACAGGTGGAATAAGCAATCAGGGGAAAATTAGATTGTCCGTTTAAAAAATGTGCATTAGTAAATGAAAATATTTAATTTTTGTTATTGTTTTTACTCTCTTAGTGTTATTACAAATTCATGACTGAACATATAGATATATATATATATATTTAAGCACAACTTTTTACGCAAAAGTTAAGTTAGTTAAAATGCAAAAAACTATCTGAAAGTTAAGTAAAATTATCTGAAAGGTTAAATCATGAGATATATGTGCACATATATGTATGTATGTACATTTATATAAGATAGCAGTTATTGAACAATCCTTAATAATGCCCAACAACATTTTTATTCCATGTAATTTACAAATAGAACAAAAACAAAAACTTTCAAAAGAAGAGGCAAATCATAAATTATAAGAATGATTATGCAGAATTTAAATTTTAAAAAAAGTTCATTAACACATACTGTACTCTGTGAAATTATTTTGATATAATTTATAGACCTATGCAAATCATTCAATGAATGTTGAAGATACTCTGTTAGTTCACGGCACTGTTGATGATAGCCACAGCAGCAGCATCACGATCTCCTGCAGATTAAATTAGGAATCAGTCAGTTTTCTTCAAGATTCAAACAATTTTTCTTAATTTAATAGTAAATTGGAATTTAAAAAGAAATGCTTCACGTTTTATAGTTATTAAATTACACGGGGGTTAAGTGCTGCTACGATACAAAGGCCACGTGTTCGGATGAGAAAATATACATGTTTTTCGAATTCATCCAGATAATAACTTCACATGAACGCCGAACCGATTAAAAAAAATAAAAAAAAAAAAAAAAAAAAAAAAGCGATTTTGCACCGAAACTTTCTCCTTCAAATAGCAGCACTCCGCCATTTCCCTCTCATTGCCGCCAACCATAATTACGACAACGCTGAAAAATATGTGACGTGTCATTAGCGGAAACGCCTCACGCATAAAAAAAGTGAGATCCAAGCTTTCAAATTGTTTACGGTAATTTGCAATATTTTATTTAGCGACAAAATCCGAATTATTCGACTTAACCCCGACGTTAAAGCATCGCGAACTTAAATGACTTTCTGCTTGGGAAAACCGTCTCACCCTCGTGACATGTAAACACCTTGCTTTGACGGATGCGGCACGGTAGTTTGAAAGTTTTTTAAACTCCTTGAGGCTGAAGTTAATCAAGAAAAGAAAGGGAAAAGTCGATAATCGCGAAAATGAAAGGCTTGTATCTGATCGCCCTCACGCAATTTCGGATTCTAAAACTGTGCAGTCTTCGCGCTGGAAAGCATCAATTTCCCAATGCCAAATCCGCTTATAAATTCCTTATCCAAAAATTGATTATAACAAGCTCGCAATATTAATCTGGAAAATCTAAATTAACTATAATAATTTCATACCAAAATAGAATAAACAGAAATTCTCCAATGCTCTACATACAGTCCCAAGGGTAATAGCGGAATTAATATAATTTCGCTTTCTGATTCAATCAATAAACTTTCATATTCACTATCGCCTGACATTTCTACATCTATAAACTAAATGCAAAATTAATTTAAAATAATCAAATATCTGGCTGAATAACTGACAGGTATCGATCGGTTTTAGTCTAATTGAGCTAAAACTGAAACATTAACTCAATTTTTGTCTCGTATGACAATAAAAGATACAATGTTCCTGTTCATTACAATATATTTCATTAATCATATACGTGAATTTAAGAGAACTTTCATTTATTAATAACATTATTTTTGTCTGCAGTTAAATTATAAATACGTTTATTGTCGTACTTTTATTAACTTTTGACGTAGTTAACGTGTACAAGAATCTTAATTTCAAAAAGCGAATTACGCTGATGTGCGGCGGTATTGTTACATGGCAATATATATTATTGTTCACAAAATTGTTATTAGAAAAGTCTGTCATGTAACAACCGAAGTGACAAAAGAAAGCGAAAAAAATTCATTTGCAAACGTAATAATTTGGTGATTAATCAATTTCGGGATTTAATTCTTTTTTGAATCGCCTGTTAACATTTATTACACGTGCAACGTTTGTATATGGTTAAAAAAAAAGCCGGAGCTACAAAAGAAGGGCATCGGAAAATGTTTAATATTTAACGTGCTCGGATTTTCGGCCCCGGAAAATTTTGTTCGACTTTTAAGGTACCGGCAGAAATCCGGAAGCGGGAAATTTCGGTTTTCAAATGAGACGGAAAATGCCCCCCAAACGCCTGCTCTCAGTTTGCCCGCGGCTCATACGTAACACGTGGAATTATTCAACGGTGATGTCGGGGAGCGATCCGAGGAGGAAATTTTCCTTTTTCACTTTTCATTTATGGCGAGCGCGTAATTTTTATAACCGACACGAAACCGCAGTGTGCAGCCGGTCGAAGAGAAAGGGCAAAATGCAAATTTGCCCCCGCGGGACGTCGCCGCGATTTAGGATTCGGCTCATTTTGCAAGACAATGAGGAGAAACGGCGGTCAAAAGGGTCGCGAGGAGCAAGAAAAATTTCCGGCGATGCAAAGCTGCGGCCGGCGCTGTCGGGCCAGGGCAATTAATGGCAAAACTACGTTTAAACAAAACATTTCTCACGCCATTATTTGCGAAAATAATGCAGATCCAAACGCTTTGCCTCTGGCTTTATTCGCCCGTTATTAAAATGGATAATTCACAAATGTTTTTTCACTCGCAGAAACCGAGGCTTTCTCCCTGCCAGCCGAACAACTTGCCGCACGTTCTCAAAGCTTCCCTTGTTCTCGTGACAGATCCCTGAGCATTTCCCAGACCGAGTGTCCTTCCCGAGGGAAGCCGCGACTAGAGGCAGGCGAGCAAAAACTTGCATTAAATAACAATGACAAGGTGTGGCAGCAACATTGTTAAGAAAATTCGGAAGAGTTATGTCCCGTTTGCTCGAACACAATCCCCAATGGAACTCACTAAGTATCAATCCCTTGATTGTTTATTATTCACCCGATGGAAATTTACGAAATTTTAAACCTCCTCCATGATTTCCTGATGAAAATATTCGGTTGCAAAATTTTCCAGCGTGCAAGATCTTGCGGTGAAAGGAGCAAGGCGAAAATTTTTTAGAAAAAACCCGGATCAGAAAGCGCCAAAAACTAAGGTAGCAGTCACGCTGTTGGTTTTAGAGGTAAATTCGCCATTACTCGCGGGGCACGGCAGGCAGACCGCGATGTAGCGACCTATGGCAGAAGCTGCAGGGCGGTTAACTAATTAATTTAAGAAAAAAAAAAAAAAAAAAAACAAAATTGCTTAATTTAATTTTTTTCCCCGACCACGTTCGCGGCAGCAATAATTCAATAACGCAACGCGGTTCAATTGAATGGAAAACTTGTCTTACGCTCAATATGGCTCTAATCGATTTCCCTTTCTTCGCTTAAACAAAAAAAAAAAAAAAAGAAACAAAAAAGAAATTCGAAATTTTCATGGGCCATCATGAAATGAAAAGTTTTTGAAAAAGAAAGCGACGGGGAATTCGCATCCGCACCGGGGATTTCGGGACTCGGGCTGGAAAGAATTAAAAAGGCTCCGCGCCCCGGAATCGCGAATTGGAACCCGGTCGGATGAGTGCCTCGGAAGCAAGTAAACGGAATGAGAAATTGCCGCGGTGTTTCCGGTGGCCCGGAATCCCGCGGAAAATCCCATCCCTGTAAACTGCCCCCTTCGAACCAGAGATTCGGGCAAGGTGTCGCTCAGCGATTTAATAAACTCTGAAAACAAGGGTTGGTTTCGATCAATTTTGAATCGCACGTCGAACCCGCAAAACCGCTCCCTCCCCTCCGCTCGCGCATGTAATTATGATACATTATGAATCTGACAGCCTTTGCCTCTTCGAGGGGGATGGAAAAGGTAGCGCGCGACATTCCCCCGAATAATAAGAAAAAATTCGAGGAGAAACCGAATATGAACGTGAATGTGGCGCACGTTTTTATGAAAAGAATGGAGAAACCTTACACCCCCACCTCCCACCCCCGAATAACTCTGGCGAATATTATGTATGATCGCTCCGCTTGAAGTTTGAATTTTCCCCCGGATTTTGAAGGTTTTCCTTTATTTTTTTTTCCGGAAAACTACCCTTAAGCGGTATCGCGCTTTCCCTCTTCAAAAAGTGCGAAATTCAAATTTTCATCCCCTCCCCCCGCATTTGTTGGTAGCTGCATAGCTGTTACTGCAAACGCAAGTTGAAATCGTCTGTCTTTCAATCTGCGTTGCTTCAGCACTAAAATAAGTGCATGCCTTTGGAACTGCTGGCTGCCCCGAGATTGTGTATCGTTTATCGGCTAGGATCTGGATTTGTTTGATAAACATTTGCTTATTTATATATTTTGATCCAGCTTAAATCGACTGCGGATTTATGCGGCTGCTAAAATAAATGTAATTAAGTATTTAATCCAGTATTTAAAATTGAAATTAACTAATAATTAAACGCAATTTGCGGATCCCGAAAGGAAATGTTAACACTACACGACATGAATTTTATGTGAATCTAAGTAATGTAGATATTTCGTTCGCATTTAATCCATGTATAAATTTGTATAACGAGATATTAAAGTTTATAATTTCCACTTAAATCTTTTGACGGTTGATTTGCCGGCATTAACCCCGTACTTGTTAAAAGGGAGATTACTTTATAACCGCGAACTGTTAATTACAATCCGTTATAAGATGCCCTCCTTTCCCGGCAATGTTTTCATTAGAAATTTTCACTCTTTTTCCACTTATTCCGAAATTTTCTCTGTCGCAAGGTTCTGCGGACATTCCCCCGGTGGGGTCCCAGGAGTTTGCGACAGGAATTAATACTCGAAAAACATCGAATTCGATTGCTTTTCCAAGCGCAGGGCGATCCGGACGAAACCGTTGCCCTCCGGGTGGGTAGCTGTTCGAGGGTTGTCGCTGGATTTTGACTCGTTTCATCCCCTCTGCGGAAAGTATCAAACCCATCTCTCAGACCCATTGTCTGACTCGTAAAAAGTAACCGAGATGTATTATTTTTCGAAAATTTTTTTATTCCTTTCGTGGATGAAGTAGATTAATGGCTTGAGATCCGGGGAAAATTATAGTGGAGGAGAAAAAAAAATTGCGAAGCCGGGAAATGAAATTTTTTTTTTCTTCCACAACAGCGACTTTCCTTTTTTTAAATCATTCACCCGTTGCAATCGTTTTTACATGTATAGCTGGTGCACTTTCCAGAGATTCAACGGCAACGATGCATAAGAGATGATGTGCGTGCGAAGATCTGCAATCGAAAATATTGTCCTTACATGAAATAACGTCGGGTCTTGAAACATTTACGGAATGAATCATAATTTAATGAATGACCGGCATTCTTGTCTGCGGATGATCATCTCGTCACCCATAAAAAGCTGCGGTCTCGAATAACCCTCGCTTAATCCGAAATTCTTTGCTTAAGGATAAATTTTCCTAAACCTATAAAACGCACCCTTTTTTCAAGCGAGGATTTTAGAATCGTACTCATAAAGGATAAATTAAACCAAAATTATGTTGTTTTTAACTTAAACTCAAATTTTACAAATTCGTTACCTTGTATGAATGTAATTACCGGAATCCAAATCTGTACAGACACCAGTTTATATATATATATATTTATGCGTGCAATGCATTCGTTTGCTTATGAATAACACAAAATGGCTTAAGTTGGATTAAATTTTCTACCGCTGTTCAACTGATGCTTGCCTTCTATATTGAATAAGTCTTTTTTTTCTTTAACAAAAGGAGGGAAAGCATTTGAGAGAGATCTCCAACGATGAGATCTAGAGTGAGAAGGGTTGAAGAGCCTTCTTGCAGCCAACTCTAAAGCAAAAAGTAAAGGGTTATTTCATGGATTCAAAGGAGTTTTATCCAGCTGGATATTTTAGGAGTTTTCTATCCATCTGGAACAGAATGACAGTGGTAGGCGACGAGGATGTGAATTGCATCAGGGTATTAGTAAAGAATTTTTAATTTCATTCTTCGAACGACATTATAAATTTTTCAAAATGGATGTTACATCGGTATTAATTTATCACGATGGATTACACTAAGAATCATAAGGGGTTCCCAATGGAAAAGTAAATTTTTTATCTTTTCTTCCTCGTTCATCCGCCAGTTTTGTACGTGAATACGTGACCGAGTAAATGGCTCGAATTCAACGCGAGGATGAGATTTTTGCACATATGGATTAAACAGGCTTTTTCGGTTTATTCCCGACCTCAAAAGACCAATAATCAACAGCTTATTTTGGCGTGCATTTCAATGTTTATTACTTTCAACCAATGCTTTTCACTCTTCGAAATTTTTCACAATTTATCGCGGCGAAAATCGTGCATTTATACATAGATTTTTAAGTTCGAATCAAAGAAAAAAAAACAAATTTATAACTGGATCAATTCTGTACAAAATGACAGCAAAAAATCAAAACTCCCGCTGTTGCACCAGAGCAGCTTCCACCTCAAATAAAATCTCGCAATTCATTATCAATTCCATAAAAATTACAAGCTGCAGCACATCCAATTACCCATGCAATATCTAAAGAAATTTTAAACAAGCAGAATCTGGAATCTTCAAATTTGATTCAGACCCAACAATTTGTAGAACTCTACTTTAGTTTTAATCAAGAATCTTAAATTCTGCAGCGATTCTCATATTTTGATAAATTAATACATTTTGAAGACTTCATTGTTTGAACGTTTTTTTTTTTTTTTTAATTTGTCCGTAAAAATCCTTAATTTCTTGTGTTGAATAAAATGATTAGCATAAATCTTCTTTAATCCCGGATATAATCCGTATAAAAAGTTGATGCAATTGAATTATTGGGTTACATTAAAATAACAAGAATAGCATTTCATTATTTAACTTCGTGCATTTGTAATTTTCATTCACTATTATAGATTTTAAATCCTTTTGTTTTAAACCCTTTGCATTCAGCTTTCTGCAGCATCTTATTATGGCCGTGGGAAGAAGCTTAAACTCAAAGCATCAAAAGTTACAGTAAATATATTTCAAAACTTTTCCAGGCATTGCATCGCACCAAACACTGAAGAATTTTTTTCAACGTAAACGCTGAGGTTGATTAATAAGACCTTCGTCAGAAAACAGATTAAGAAGAAATAAGAAAGAGTGAATTAAAATACTTTTTTCAGATGTAATTAATATTTGATCTCAAACTGAAAGAAATGTTTCGTAATTTTTTTTGTTTGGCAGAGAAAAAGAATATAGTGTCAAAGGCCTGTGCAGAGACTAATGCACCGTTTCAGCGACAGCAGCAAATGGTATGAAATTGTTAGAAAAGAAATTAATCAGATCACATCTGCTTCCACTTACTTTGTTACACTCGATACAGGAATGAGTCAGAAATTTGAAAAAAGAAAGAATTAATTACATCTCCAGACTTTCTTTACGTGACAACGAAGTTTCTGGAAACTGAAAAATGAAATCCTTTTTTTCCTTTTTTTTTTTTTTTTAAACGAGCACCTTTAACAAAGAAAAGAACGCGCAAAAAGTGCAGGAAAATAAAAGAATCGGGGCAGAAGATAAAAAGATAAACAAATGATATTTACCAAAAATCAATAGTAAACCGCAGCAAAAAAAATGAGTTTTGCTGACGATCACGGGTTCAAGCTTCTTTTACGTTCTTAGTAAATCGTAGCAAACACTTTCGAAACTTGGATGAAAAAAGCATAAGCAATGTCGGGTTGAATGCTTTATTTAAATTTATATTTTCAAAAGGATATTATACAAAATGATATCAAAATAATTAACTCTTCTGTATTTATCTAAAATTATTTTTGATTGAAGCGACGGATAAGCGTTTGATCCGGATGAAAAATAAATAAGTAACGTATTCCGCATTATGTCACATTATCAAAAATGACGCAACTTAATGCGAGTTAAAACGTCACACATATCTTAGTTCTCAACTGTATGTACACGGTCATGTATACGGTTGTTTTTCTTTTTTTATTGCGAAGATCTTTTCCACCGTTTAATCGGATAAATCTAAATTAAAGTAAGTTCCTCTTCATTTTGCCTTTTCCACTTTTCCCCATTCATTTACTTACAAACACATTCATGGCAATAAAATGTACAATTTAAAAACAACACGGTGTGTACGAAAAAAAGACGTTTTCAAACGTAAATATATAAGATTTGCGTGTTTTAAATTATAAAAAGCAGTTGGAGTTAAACCTTAATGGTGAAACGAAGGTTATTTCATTTTTATTTCTGTTAGAGGATTCCCTTTCTTTCGACCTTTCCGCTGGAGCCTTTGTGACTTTTTATTGTATCAAGTTCCTAAATGTTTTTTATCCCTGTAACCTGACCAATTCTTATTCCTCTGGGCATAACATCCGCATTTGAAGAAGTTAAACTGTTGCAAATTTTGCAAGTTTAAATAAATCACGGAAAATAACGTTCCAAATCTGCTGCATTTTCGATGGATTTCGTCAAAAATTACAGTTATTAAATTAGACATTGTTCAATCTGAAAAGCCCTCTAACGGCACTTTCGTCTGCTTGAGAGAAACTGCCAAATAATTGACGCTCGGTGCAGGAATGGAGAAACGACAATCGTAAGTCTGAGTTAGGTTATCCATAACAAAGACAATTGTCCTGACTGTCAGGCACCATCTCCAGTTAGGATAAATTGCATTGTTCATTTCAAAGCATTTCGGATGAACTAATCCGAAATTATAGAATGCCTGCTAGTCAATTCAAAGCCGGGTTCAATTTCAGACCCTGCAGATTCGTACACTTCACCTTTTTCCTTCTTTAAATGAGAGCTGCTGAGACGTCGAAAATTAGAGGCGAATTTCTCCAAGTTCCGAGGATAAAATTTTTCGCTGCCACATTAAAAAGGTAAATGCGAAAAAGGCATTCACAAGTGCGGAAAAAGGCAATTTGCAACCCTCTCAAGCGATCTGAACTCGATTGATCGAAGTATTAAATTGTGCCGCCCGAATTATACTTTGAAGCATTAATTATTAATTTGTTTATTTATGAATTGTGGCTGGAGGGTATTGAGGAGAAAAAGCAATATATCGCGTATTTATTCAATATCCCATAGCAGGCGATATTTTCGAAATCTTTCATAAATTGAGGTTTAACCGAGTAAGTGCACGCAGAATGTTCGGAATCCTGATCTTTTAGGGGTATTTTCTCCCCGATTTATTGTTGCAACAAAGAATGAAAGGTATCCAAGTACGATCGCATTTAATTCTCTCAAAAAACCGGTCATTGAAAACTTTTCTTTCTTTCCCGAAAAGACTTCGTACAAAGGAAAAAAAGGAAAAAAAAAAAATTTTCTTTGTATTTATAGCAACATTTACTACCATAATTCTTTTGCGTTATATCTTTCTTTGCCATCCAAGTCATGAAATCCTCTCCATTCATAAAAAAAAAAAAAAAAAAAAAAAAAAATTTCGAAATTCTGCATTATGCTTTTTTGAGAATTTGAGAAAAAGCCTTTACCTAAATGCCACTCATTATTTTTTTTCAGGTTCATTCGAGATTTCTCTGTGATTGGGTCAGAACTACTGAATCTACTGAAAAATAAAGCGAGGAAAATAAAAAAGGCGATTTTTACGACGGTTGAAATGGCCAAAAATCATTTCGAAATTTTCGATCGATTCATTCGAAGGTATTTCATTTGCGAAACCACATACCGAAAAACCTGTATCCGGACTTCCGTATTCTAGTTTCCTGTCTGTCCCATTTCAAATACGTTTTAAACTTTTTCCGGATTTGCAAGATTCCTGCCGCAGTGAACTGTCTCTAACGCTTTGAGTATTCGATCGTGGTGCATTACTCCACTTTAAGCTGACGTGCACTCTGTAAATTCCCGGATTGGGATTCTGAAGAGACGAGTCAATTTTTTCAAAGCGAATATTAAAAATCTACGAATATGGTTTAATTAAGAAGTACACGGATAAAACCATTAAAAAAAAAAAAAAAACTCGCCTATAAAATGTGATAAAAATTTAGAATGAAAGGTTTTGGAGATTCGAAATTTACATGTGGATGCAATGGTCATTTTCTACGGCTCTCTCTGCTGTTTAAATTTTTTGATCCTTTTGAGCATTAAACGGCCCTATGAAGATGAAACCCCGACAAAGGATATTGTCCCCAAAATGAGTCTCTCTGATTAAAAACTGCCGTTTTCAATTTCAAAACCATGATTTCGAACTCTCATTTGTATTAATACGTTCAAACCCGTTCTGTAATAGGTGCAGCTTCGTTTTAATTGACAGTATAATACCCGTATAATACGGAAAAGTAATATCTTTTTTTTTTTTAAATCATTTCCTTTTGACGGGACGAGCAAGATTGATTTTGGGCGGCACGTAAATTGTGCTGAATAATTTTCTTTGCAACGTTTGGAAAAATTTTCGCCCAACATCGCGTTGGGCATTCATTAAGGAACCCGCATAGCCGAGGATGTATCCATCATTGAATCACAAATAGATCTCCAGGAATCAGCGTTGCCCTCATTCGCTTCTGATGTAGGCCAATCCCAACGAGGCGTCTGGAAAAGCGCAGCCTGAACATTCGGTTTTTAATTGTAACAAAATGTAAGAAAATTCGAATTTCGAGGATAACGCATCAGTAACCGTGCTGCCGGCAGAAAAAGTGCCCGAACCGCGGGGGGGGGGAGGCGGGGGGATTTTCGAAACGCGGAAAGGAGAAGTTCGAAAGGGAAAATTTGGGTTTTCCTTTCGTCCGAAATGAAATTACGGAGAAGGGAAAAGGCAAAGATTTGTATCGATCGCAGTGTTTGTTTTCGAGTAGGCCACTTGCTCTCTGTCGTTCCAAATGCGGATTTCTTTCTGTTGCCAAACAATGCCAAGCCGAAAGGCGATTAAAAGGTTTACCCGACCCCCGTGCCCCCCCCCCCCACCTAGCGGCAGCCAAGGATCCCATAGCGCCG